>WOFM01000153.1:276560-323734 GCA_011428145.1 Ericerus pela | reverse complement strand
AAAATTGAAAAATAAAATTATTTTTATTCCTAATTTACTAAAAGCCAATCCTGGAAGTCAACAAACAATAAATCCAGAAAGGATCGCCAAAGGATCCAGAGAACTGCTGATCGCCATCTTCCATTCCTGTCATTGAAGAATCCTCAGTAAATCTATAACATTGAAGACTGTTAACTTTTGGGCCAACTTTTTTCAAAATTCAAACGGAGACGACATCGGTGTAATTGGAGATCTACAAATTCCAAAAATTCGTACAGCATAAATCAACGAGAAAAAATGACATGTAAAAGGTAATATACATTGAAGTTAATTATTTTTGTGTTATAAATCATAAATTTTATACACGTCCCAATATATAAATATTAAAGAGGGAAAATTAGGAAAATTTAAAATTGAAAGTGAAGAGCTCAAAGAATTAACTAAAAAGCGTGAAGGAGAGAAAGTGATAAATTTAAAAATTGAAACTTATAATCTCCCTTTTTATACGTATTTTACAGGAAAAGTAATATTGGATTCTTTCACCCTAGTTATTTCGGGTAGAATGGAAGAAATAAGTAGTGAGAAATATATTATAATTTTAGATTCATCCCCTAATTATTTTTCTTCGAGAATATATAGTTCACTCGAATCAGAGAATAAATTTATAGATAGATTTTTTAATAATAATTAATTAATATAAAAATAAAAAACTGGATATACCAGAAATAGAGGAAATAAGTGATAGCGAAAAAGATTACAAAAAAATAGAAGAAAAAGAACAAGAATTAATCAACAAAATTAAAAAAGGATTATTAGAAAACCGGAAATATACCACAATAATTAATAAAGAAGAAAGTGTGTTAGGCTTTGAGAAAAAAAAAGAAAAAATCATGGCCACCCCAAATGATATTAAACCTATTCAAGCACACTTGGGAAAAATCTTCAATGGAAAATATTATTTAGACTGGAGAATAATGATTATTTTGGCAATAAGGGGAGCTGGATATTATGATATATTTGGGGAACATGAATATTTAAAACCTTATATCACAAATATAGATGATCTTAATTTTAGAACTGATAGCGAAATGCTCAATTATTGTAAAATGCAAGACAATGCTAAAGCATTTGTATTAGAAAGAGTCTCGAATAAAATCACAAAATAAATTAGAGATTGTAATATAGCCATAATGATGTTAAAAAAAATAGATAATATATATGGATCAAAAGCAACTGTAACAGCAAATATGGCCAAGGCCAATTGGATGGAATTTAGATTCCAGCAATGAGGCAACATGAGAGGTTTTCTTATAAAATGGGATGAATTGGTACAGATGTAAGAGATAGTGGAAAGGAGGTAAGTGAAGAAGAGGAACTTGAGAACTTACAGCTAGCCTTATGTTATGAGCAAGCTTTAGCAAAAATGCAGTTTGAGAGTTTACCTAAAAATGAAAAGAATATTGATAATTTTAAGAGAATATTGAGAGAAGATGCTAATCAAAAGTTTTGAAATCAAACACTAAAGAAACAAATACAGAATAATTGTGAAGAAATAGGAATTATCAACTGTTCCAGCCAGACGAAAATGACGACAAAAGACTTTAATTGAACGATAACATCGAAAGAAGATCAGACACACATATTACGAACACATAAATAAAACACCAAATATTCACTTTTCACGAACTTTTATTTTCACACAAGATGGTGAAGATGTTAATTCATCAACGTTTGATGAGCAACAAGAGGCACACAAAATATATTATCATAGTTGGGTTTCAAACATAAAATCACAGATTACAAATAATACTAAAAACAGTGTTACCACAACATATAATATGTGAGAATAATAAGCTAATGTATAATATAATTTGCTATCATTCTCACACGCCTCCTCAAATTATAATTACACGAATTGTCAATATAAAACAAATTACTAAATTAACGACATAAAACTATAAATTGGTCATTACACAAAAAATGACAAAAGTCAACAACAACAAAAATTACAACGTGAAAAAATATTAACATATATGGTAAACATATACAAAAAGTTACAACAATTTTAACATCTCACAAAACATAACAAATTTAGGCCTCGGGCAGCCCTTCGTGAAAACGTCACCCAACTGTCGCGAAGTTGGTACGTACGAATATTTAAAGTCTACATTTAAATGATCGCATACACAACGGTACTTTACATCTACGTGCTTAGACCTGCGAGTATTCCATTTACCCGAATACAGGAGCGCCAAGCAACTCTGATTATCCTCATAAATCGTGGCCTTGTCTTTAACTTGAATGCAAAAATCAGTTAACAAATATTTAAACCAAATAGATTCAGTAGTGGCGTCGCATATAGCAATAAGGTCACTCTCAGTGCTAGATAACGCTACAGTTGGCTGCTTTTTGCTGGACCAGGACACCAGCGACCCATAGACAAAGACACAATATCCAGAGATTGACCATCTTGTAGTCACACAATTACCCTAATCGACATCAGAATATGTTTCTAGAATATTATTATTATTAGTGTGTTCATTTGTGAATGTTAATTTCTTATCTTTTGTGGTTACTAAATATTTAAGAACCCGTAGTAAATACCTAAAATGTTCATCAGTAGTATGACTGGAAAACTGGCTAAAATACGATATTGCAAAGCAAATATCAGGCCGTGACCCTAGCATTAGGTACATCAGACATCCAACGAGCTGCTGGTAGTTGTTATTCAATACACTATCACACGCATTGAGGTCCCTGTCCAATTGGATTTTGGGGTCAATAGGTGTGTAGGTAGGTGCACAATTTTCAACACCAAAACACTTAGCAACAGTCTCAATGAGACCTCTCTGCTCAATTTCCAAGATGCTTTCGTCACAAATGTGATTAATGTTTAATCCTAGGTATTTATTAATTTTTCCCAAGTCTTTACATTTAAATCTTTTATTAATTTCCCTTTTAAAATATGTGATTAGTGTTTGATTATTCGAACTTATTATAACGTCATCAACGTATGTGAGTAAATATACTATAGAGTTATTGTTTTTATTTGTGAAAATATATCAGTAGTCATCAGCCTTACTTTGCACAAAACCAAGAGAGACAAGGAATTCGTTGAACAATCTGTTCCACACCTTAGGTGACTGCTTCAGACCATAAATCGACCTATTTAACTTTAATACATTATTGTGTTTATTTATTTGTGTTTCTATACCTTCTGGTATCTCAAGATATACATCTTCCGACAGAATACCATTTAGAAAGGCACTACATATGTCTATCTGTTCAATATAAAATTTTAATTTATTACTAACTGCCAACAGTGTCCTAACAGGTGAAAGTTTCACCACTGGCACATAAACTTCATCAAAGTTATATCCTTTCTTCTGCTGACACCCTCTGGCAACAAGTCTGGCCTTATACAGGACTTTATCATTATTATCATATTTTTTATTGAATATCCAGCGACATGTGATGGTGGGGGCGCCCTTTGGACGTTTGGTCACCTGCCAAGTCTGATTGAAATCCAGAGCTTTAATTTCATCTGAAATAGCTTCTTTCCACATCATACTGTCAGGTGCAGCTATCGCCTCCTCAGATGTCAAAGGGATGCCATCCTCAGCAACATATGTATAATTTGCAATGCCATCACGTTCAGTCGCCTCCTGTGGCAAACAATCCAAGTTCAAGTCACCATCTACTTCTATATTCTCTAAGTTGGATTCTGTGACTTCCTTAAAAATATCATCATCCTTTGTGTATTTATTATTATTATTTCCTATTTTATTTTCAAAAAACTCAACATCTTGTGATAGGCGTATTTCTTTTGCATTTATATCTAATAATTTATATTCACAGGGTGAATACCCTACCATAACTAATTTCTAACTTTTGTTTTTAAATTTATTGGAATCATGTTTGAATGACAACATATATGCGTCGCATCCATACGTCTTTAATTTTGTATAATCATATTTTTCATCAAACCACCTCTCAAAGGGAACAAAATCCTTATTTGTGGGGCATCTATTCACTATATAGGCAGAGCACAATATGGCTTCTGACCAATAGATCTTGTCAATACAACTCTCGAATAACATTGTTCTTGCCCTTTCACAAAGTGTCCTGTTCATCCTCTCAGCCTTCCCATTCTGCTGGGGACAGCCACCAACTGTAGGTTCAAAAATTATTCCCTTCTCAGCACAATATGACTGGAAGGTTGTATTTGTGTATTCTGTGCCACGATCACAGCGGAGTCTTTTTACATTATATCCAAATTTATTTGAAACCATTTTGTGATATTCCCTAAATTTTGTGAACGCTTCCGTTTTACTCGTCAGTAGGTACACACAACAAAAATTGGAATAATCGTCTATAAATGTCATAAAATATTTCGCTCCTTTATATGAAGGAGGATTTATCGGACCACAGAGATCAGTATGCACCAATTCCAGAGCCTTTTTAGTTTTTCTTTCATGCCTCAGGAACAATTTGCGTCTCTGTTTCCCCATAACACAGGGTTTGCACAACAATCTGCAGTTGGAGTCAACGTTCGGTATTAAACCTCTGTTTGACAACAACTTAACATCATTAACATTCAAATGAGCAAGACGCCTATGCCACACAGTCAGCGGGCTTGATTCATCCTCCAATGTCAGATTGCACGACTGACTTGACATTTTCAAAAAATCAATCGTGTACAAATCTGAGTCTACGCTAACCCCAGTGGTTACAATTTTTCCACTGCAGCGTTGGATGACCTCAATTGATTCCTCTATGAACAGAGTATCAAAACCCGACCTGCTCATTCATTTCACAGAAAGCAGATTTTGTGGCAGCTCCCGAGCATACCTTACATTCTTCAATTCAATTACAATTCCATTTAACAATTTCAATTTCACCGTACCCACAGATATGACGGAAAGCGAGACTCCCTTTTTCGCAACACAAATATTATGATGTTGAATTAATTCAATATACTCACTGAACAGGTTAATATCATTTATAATATGAATTGTGCATCCACTATCGACAACAAATGTGGTTCGAGGGATTAAATTATCTTCTTTATTATTCTCAAAAACATCAATTTTATTATTATTATTATTAACTGTGAAACTAAAGCCCAATTCAGAGCATTTGTCATTAACATTATTATTACCATTGCATATCTGTGCAGAATTCCTACTAGAATTACTATTACGATCATCAGATCTACTAAAATTATTATTATTGTGATTGTGATTGTGACTGTGATTGTGATTTTCATAGTTATTATTATTCCTATTCTTAACAAAACAATTACGAGCTATATGTCCAATTTTGTTGCAGAAATGACATTTGATCTTAGACTGACCACTATCATTACTACAATTACAACCACTATTACTAAAATTATTATTATTTTGTGAACCTAAATTGTGATTATTATTATTAAAATTTCGACCTTCAATATCAGAAGACAAATTGTGAAAATTATTACTATTATTACTGTGAGATCTTCCTCGACTAAAACCACGATTATTGTTTCGATTTTGCAAATGGGTACAATTGAAACGATTATTAAAATTACCAGAATTACGACCGACATTGTTATAGTTACCAAAGAACAGATTCTCTTCACCAGCAACAGGTACTGATGAAGGTTTTAGTGACACAGGATTCAGAGAATTACCTCTAACAGTCCACTTGCTATCTGAAGATAGTTCACGCTGGAAATTGTTCAGCCTCATGAACACTCCATCCCAATTGACGACTTCTGCATCCTCCAGAACAACTTTGATCGGACAAAATTTGGCGGGCAGCGATCTCAGCAACACCAGGATAAACTGCTTCACGGTTGTCAAGTCTCCCAGTTCAGTCAAATGACAACATCGAGCACGAAAATCAAGAAGATACTTCTGCAAATCAGCACTAAAAACATACCGTTTAGCATACAATTCTCCTTGTAAGTCCATCAGCGTCTAGTCATTTCCGCTGTCAATCAAATTAGTCAGCACATGAAACATTTCTTTCGCCGTTGTGTACGTTTGTATGATCTCCAGGTACTCGTCAGTCACATTATTAGCGATCAGAAACATCGCCTTCCCATTTTCCTTCGATCAAGTATCTCCCCTATTATGAAAAGTCAGTAAAGAATCAGTTATTATATTACCCAACGATTCCTTCGCCAACAACAGCTCCATCCGGAACTTCCAGGTTCTGCCATTTCGCCCATTAAATGGCTCAATATTATTCAGCTTCCTAACTTCCATCTCGATGACAGGTAACGACGATCAGTTGCACTGCAAACAGCAATTTCAGCAACTATCAGATACGCCAACCAACAAATCAACTCGAACGAGATCACAGGAACAGCGAGAAGCAAACATATTAGAAGACGAAAAATAAATTAGAAGGCATGGTTACTACTTGGAAGAAGCGATCAGGATTCGACAGCACAACATTGACAAATTATAACAATGGCAACCACGTTGACATCCAGGTAACTGGGCCCATAACCTGTGAAGAAATAGGAATTATCAACTGGTCCAGCCAGACAAAAATGACGACGAAAGACTTTAATTGAACGATAACATCGAAAGAAGATCAGACACACATATTACGAACACATAAATAAAACACCAAATATTCACTTTTCACAAACTTTTATTTTCACACAAGATGGTGAAGATGTTAATTCATCAACGTTTGATGAGCGACAAGAGGCACACAAAATATATTATCACAGTTTGGTTTCAAACATATAATCACAGATTACAAATAATACTAAAAACAGTGTTACCACAACATATGATATGTGAGAATAATAAGCTAACGTATAATATAATTTACTATCATTCTCACAATAATAATAATAATACACAAAATAACAATTTTAGGTATAACACGAATTATAATAATAATAATTATAGGGGTAGAAATGGAAATTTTAGAGGACGCAATAATTATAGGGGAAATAAATATAATAATTAGAGAAGTGGAAATCAAAATTATAATCCCAATAATACTAATAATAATAATAGATCAAATGGGAATAATAATAGTAATAATAATAATACGAATGGTAATGGTAGTAATAATTATAGAGGTAACAACTATCGAGTAAATAATTATAGAGGTAACAACTATCGAGTAAATAATTATAGAGGTAATAATTATCGGGGAAATAATAGAAATTACAATCCCATCAATATCAAATGTTATAAATGTGGTCAAAATGGTCATATTTCGCAAAACTGTAATAATAATAATAATCAACATAATAATAATAATAATGAAAGTACAAACAAAAATTAAAGTAATTATCCACCAAAAACAAATACAAATCAAACAAGTAATAATAAAAAGGAGAATCCTGAATAACAGGTAAAAATGTCATGTATAGTTAAGAAATTTTCATCTAAAAAGAGGAATGGCTTTTGAATAAATTAATTTCAAATAAGGAACATAATGAAAATTATATAGAATTAAAAAATAAGGCAATATTGGATGGAGCAGTGGAGGTCCATCTAACATCCGATTTAAATAAATTAACGGATGTAAAAAAATTTGTTACTCCCATTAAATTACAATGTGTGGGAAGAAATCTTTCTGTATGCCACCCATACTGGAAGAATGATTATTAAGATTGAAAATTCCTTAAAACATCAATCATTAATTGAATTAAACGATGTTCATTATGTGCCAGACCTAAATATGGATATTATTTTGGTTATAAAAATTACAAATACTGGAATAATAAACATAGACCAACAAAAAAATATAGCTAACATATACTTTATCAAAAATGGGGAAATACTAATAACAGCCCTTAAAGAAAATGGTATATTCTATATATATTATAACATAGAAAATAATTTAAATAATAATAATATAAAAAAACAAAAATAATAATAATATAATAAATGAAAATAGTGAAGTGGAATATGATGAAATAGATAATGAAAATACAAAAATTTGTGTCCCTGCAACTCAAGGGGAATATGATGAATGTGATAATTTTTCTATCGAGTTGGAAATAGAAGAAGATGACAAAAATAATATTTCTAATGAAGATATAGCCTCACCTCAGGGGAGTCAAAATGAAAATAATGAAATAATTAATAATAATAATGATGAAAATACGAATGATATACAACAAAATAATAATAATCAAAATAAAAAAATGTTAATACATAGAAGATTAGGGCACCTGAATGTAAGATATATACAAAAATTAAAGAATTTAGCAATAGGTATCCTTGAAAACATGAATTTTAGGGATGATGACTTTAAAAGTTGTCAAATATATTGCATAGCTAATAATTCTAGATTAGGTCATAATGGGATTAGAACCAAACCAACTAGAAAATTAGAAATAACATCATCCGATATAATGGGTCCATTTACCCCTTCGATAGCCAATCAAAAGTACATACTAACTTTTATTGATCACTATTCGAAGTATACTTTTGTAATGCCCATAACTAATAAGAGTCAGGTAACAACCGAATTTGAAAATATTATATCGATGCAAAATAAATTCCCTAATTTCCCTATTGGAATAATTAGGTGTGATAATGCCAAAGAATATACTGATGCTAAAATAGCCAATTATTGTAGTGAAGTTGGCATCACAATGGACTATGTGGTCCCTTACTCCCTAGAATTGAATGGTGTAGCTGAAAGGCAAAACCAGACTTTAATGAGGAGAGTAAGAGCCATGCTCATTGATGCCAACTTAGACATTAAATATTGGTCTTATGCTGTCGTAACCTCAGCTTATCTAATGAGTCGATCGCCTACTAAGGCCAACCCTGACTATAAAACACCATATGAATTGTTTTATGGCATTAAGCCTAATTTAAAAAATTTGAAAGTCTTTGGTTCACTTACCTACAGACATATTCCGCTGGAGGTAAGAAAACAAAATGCAACCAAAGCAAAATCCAAATTAAAAAATAAAATAGATCCAAAACTAGCACATAGGGTGGAAAAAAGTTTAATGATGGGTTATACTAATACCGGATACTGCTTGAGAGATCCCTTTGACACGAAATCATATATAGCTTGCGATGTCAAAGTGGACAAATCCCAGAATATAAAATCACTACAAATAGCTAAAAAACCCTTAGTAATTAAAGCAGCGGATTATGAATATGATTTAGGAATAATTAACCTCGTAGTAATGAATGTAATATTAATTATCATAAAACATACATAGAGGACTGTGTCCCAAAAAGTTATAATGAAATAAATACCAACCCCTATAGGGAACAATGGATAAAGGCTAAAAATGAGAGTTTAATTCCCTTGATAATATGAAGGTTTGGGAAGTTGTGGATTATGATCGTCAGAAGTTAATTGATACAAGATGTATTTTAGCTATAAAATATGACAAATTTGGAAATCCTAAACCAAAAGCTAGATTAGTTGCTAGAGGGTTTAAGGATAGAACAGAATATAATATTACAGAAACACATGGCCCAGTAGCCTCAATAAGTACGATAAGATGCCTGCTTTCCACAATTAATAAAAATAATTTAATACTTGTCCAGTATGACGTTAAAACTGCATACTTAAACTCCCCTATTATAAAACCAATATATGTGAGAAGACCTGAAGGTATAAATATAGGTTCAAATCATGTTCTAGAATTTAAAAAGTCTATTTATGGATTGAAAACCTTAAGTAAACCCTGGTATGATCTTTTAGATACAAAAATTAAAGAAATGGGATTTATGAGGATGAAGTCAGACAGATGCTTATATTTTATGAAAAATGATACTGATACAATATATTTCTTGACCTACGAGGATGATATATTAATAGCTTCAAATACACAGTTGTCCATAACAAAAATTAATGAGGAATTACAAAAGAGTTTTACCATAACAATTATTAACAACCCAATATTTTTTGTAGGATTGGAAATAAATAGATCGATGAGAACAAAACTATAACATTAAAACAATATAAACATATAGAAAAAATGGTGAAAAAATATGGAATTTCTGAAACAAAGGTTTGCATTACCCCAAAGGAGACAGGTTTAAAAATTGATAAAGGTGAAGATGGAAAAGATGATACTGAATACAGGTCTATGATAGGGGGATTGCTATATTTGGCCAGACTTACCAGACTGGATATTCTCTTCCCCGCCAATTTTTTCTCGCATTTTCAGAATTCGTCTAATGAGAATTTGAAAAATTATGTGCGAAGAATTTTTAGATATGTAAACTCTACAAAAAATTACACCTTAACGTACAAATCTGAAGTGCATGGGATACAAGCCTATGTATATGCTTCATACGCCCCTCAGGTAGATGATAATACAATAAATATTATAATCTGCAAAAAAATAAATTGATCTCTGGTTATATGATATTTGCTAATGGTGATTTGATAGACTGGAATTGTTTCAGACAATCCATGCCTCATCGAGCACCACTGTGAAATTACAGCCATTTTTGACACTCTTGATATAATTAAAGTATTATAATATATGCATTTCGAAGTTTTTGGGGAAAAAATAACTGTGGATATAATGGAGAATAATATATCAACGCAAAAAATATGTTCTGGAGGAAGTCAAAAAAAATTGAGGGCTTTGATGATCAAATGTTACTCAATTTTGGAGGCAATGGAAGAAAAAATAATTTACTTTAGGTCCGAATCCTTGGATAGAACAAAATTAGAAAATATAATAATCAAAATCCTAGAGAATACAAACATATACATATAATAGTAAAAACTGTTTATTTAAGAAAAATACCCATACAAAATTACAAGTTGTCTCAAGTCCAATTTGAAGTTGGAACATGTCAAAATTATGAAAAGAAAAATACCCTTATATTCTTATAAAAGAATACTCAGCTTGTGATAATTCGAGAAAATATTTGTCATAAATAAATGCTCGCTTCTCTGAGAATTCTAACAAAGAAAACAGCATCAAAATCGAGCAGGTCAATACCTTAAAAATTGAAGAAAATAAATCTTACTCAACTTTAAAGCCAGCATGAGAAATGTACATACAAATTCTCATACGCTCCAAAAAGAAAAATATAGAACAATAAATACAATAATGATAAAATTTCTTCTTACATCTCATTATATGACCACAAACAAGATTACCAAAACTCTTGCCTTCTATTATCTTCATATGAATACAGGTAACGGCGCCTCGAACACAATGAAATACCACAAAGATAATATCAAGAAACGATGTATATTATTCTTCCGTTCCTTGCTTGCATGATATCTATAAGATAAGGCAACATAACGTTTGAAATCATAAAAACCTTTATATATCGTATCTCTTTTGTCAAATTTTTTTTCTCTTTTTCTTTTTCCCATTTACAAAATTTATTTTTTGCATTTTACCATTTTTTATATTTACTGGAATTATTTTATATGTATTGAATTATTGAATTATTTATATTTTACTTTTTTTTAAGTGGAGCAATTACCAAAAAATTTTTTTCCCTTTTAATACCATTTTATATATGTCATTTGAATCTTGTATTTTCGTAATTTTTTGTAATATATAATCTCATTTTCATTTACTTTTAGAGATTGCGATGATGAAAAACTTGATACAGTAAAATTTCAGGAGGGTGTTGTAACGGAAATCCCACCTTATCTCATTCTTCATCATCATCATCATCATCATCATCACCATAATATACATATATCATACATCATTTCAATACATTCACAAATCGCTACCCCTACTTTTGGTTATCGCTAGCACTGTGCTTTGCCATCTTACATGATACCATATTTTATTCTCATATATGTTTTTAGTCTGCATATTATATTCTTAGTGAATTGAAGTCTTGTGTTCTTTTTTGGTCCTTGTACCACATACCTCACATCACATGTGACTGCACAACCTGTCCAAAATGTATCAATATGTCTGTTTTATTTGCCATACAGTGTCAACACCAAGTGGTGCTATTTGACTCTTACAAGATGAATGCATTAATTGAAGAGCAGGATCGACTCAAAAGTAGTGGAAAAGCATCCCTTGGTGTCACCCGGTGATGTTATTTTTTGAAATGAGGTTGGTTTACGAGGAAAGGAGAGAACAAGAAAGTTTGAAATACTTTAACACATTAAAAGCAAAAGAATATTTAGTCCGAAATAAGCTTGAGTGAGATTAAGATCTCCCTCCATCGCGCTAAAAGTATTAGAGTGGGAAAATGTGTGTTAGTGTTTCCGAGGTATGAGTGATAAAAGTTATGTGTGTTACTTAACCTGAATGTGTTAGTTATTACATGTTTATGTAGGAGCACTAAGAATGTGAGCGAGTGAAGGAAAAGTGTAGAACATCATTTTTGGCAAATAAAATACAGCTAATAGTTGCAGGTAAACAATTTTGGGTCCAAACCAAACAAAAACTTATAACTTATATCCTTATCACAAACATACGTGAATTCCTATATGATAATGAAAAATGGAAAGAAATTGTAAATTTTTAAAGAATATCGAGATTGAAGTAAAAAGTTTAATTGTACTATGAGTATCATAAGCTATTAGTATAACATTTTTTGAACTTATACACCAAAAAGTGTTGGGAGTTTTCCTCAACAGATCAAAGAGAACAGAATAGAAAACCTTTTTTTCAAATTCACATAATATATTCCCTTCCTGAACCTGAGCCCAGAACAGGAACTAATCATGAAAGATCACTGTTACAAACACAATGGTGAATATAGAGGAGACGTTCGCAGGTAACTTTATGGCTCCTCGTTGGTTGTTGTGAGAATAATAGCAAATTATATTATACGTCGGCTTATTATTCTCGTATATCATATGTTGTGGTAACACTGTTTTATTATTATTTGTAATCTGTGATTTTTGTGTTTGAAACCCAACTGTGATTATATGTTTTGTATACCTTCTCGTCGCTCATCAACCATCGGTGATATAACATGTCCGCTGTTATTATGTGGAATAAAATTTGTGAAATAGTGAATATTTAGTGTCTTATTTATGTGTTTGTAATGTGTGTGTCTAGTCTTTGCTCAATGTCTTCGTTAGTTTAGGTTTCATCGTTGTATTTTCGTGTAGTTCGATCCGTTGGCAGTTCCTATTTTCTCACAGTTGTGCTCATGTGCCTGAACTTGTCTTCTTCCCATATAGTTTGTTATAAAACATAAAATTTAAATCCCACCGTGATAATTCTTAATTATAAGCGTGAATGAATCAGTTGTTGAATGCACAAGAATTGAAAGGAATTTGTCGACAATTTCATGTCTATAAATCCAAGGAAGTCAGGTATATTTAACGGCCTTAATTCGATGACAAATTAATGCCAATAAATGCAAACAAATCAAAGAGAATTCATCTACAAATTCCCTTCGATTTCTCAACAAATTAATATCTATAAACAGACGGATCAAAGAGGATTTGAGTGCATTTAACGGCCTTAATTCGTTTATGAATTAATGCCATTAAATGCAAACAAATCAAAGAGAATTCATTAACAAACTTGTGTCAATTTAACGTCGTGAATTTGTTAATGAATTCTATAAACAAATATCGATAATAGGGGAGAGTTGCCCAAGTTGGACCAGTTTGACTTTGACCTTACCGTACTCAGCCGCATATGCATGAAATTAAGATCTTGATACACCTTTGGAGAAAGCAAACCCTTGACTGTATTCCCCCAAAATTTGAAAGCGATATAAGAATTAGGGAGGTGGGGGGAGAGGTTTAAAGACAAAAATCCGTGATCGGTCCAACTTAGGAACCCGTTGCTAAAATTGGACCATCGATGCCGAAGTTGGACCACCCAGTTTCCCAATTTAGACCAGTCTGAAAAAAAACAATATTATATGCTGCAATAATGAAAAAAATGTATTAGGTCACAAAAACATGAAATGTAACTACATTGTTGTGCATAAAAATAAAAAATATAGGTATATCAGTTATAACTTGAGTTAGTAGAGGTTTGGATAGCACATAATTGTGTCAAGATCGAAAGAAAGTAGACGATTCTGTCTTGATGTTGAACCTAATGTAGTAAAATTGATGTTTTTTACAATATCAGTCAATGGCACTGACAATCGATCCTCCTTTTCAGGATAATAGAATATGCTGCCATTCTTGTGACGCAAGAATGTCAATTCTGCAGTTTCTGAATCGCCATGAATTTCAAGTAAACAACCTACATAATGCTTACGATGTAATTCAACTTTTTCCGTAGTTTCATTAGGCCTATCATTAGTTTCAAGATCTGAAAATGTCTCCTCATCGAAGCTTGAATCGAGCATATTCATGAAATTTTCGTCATCACTTGACGAATCATCAATTGATGTCTCTGACGAGATAAGCGAATGACGTGCCTTCTTCTTTGGAAGCTGACAACTAGAACTAGGAATATTCCCTGTTTGATTTGAGGTAAGACCTTTTTTGCCACATTAGTTGGTCTGAAAAAGAAATGAAGGTATGAAAAATAAAGTGAATGCAAGAAGCTGTACTCATTTTCTGGATGGAGATTTACTTTTTAGGACATCCTCTTTTTTTCACTTCTTTTGCAACATTTTCTTTCAACAAATTTTTGGCGGCCAATTTCAATCTGTAACCAAACAAAAATAAAAATCTAATCAGTGACCTGAAACTTTAAAGCTGTAAGTATGCAAAAATAACTTAACACTCACGATTTCTTAGCTTCATTTTCTTTTTTCCTCCGATCAGTTTCCTCCTTCTTGCATTCACTAAGTACCAGTTTATCTTTATATGGAGATGAAGTCAACAGCTCTGCATCTTGTTTCTCACGCCCACGTTTTTGTCCTTTTGCACCCTTCTTGGCTTCTGGTATTGGGGAAATTTTGCGGATAACAGTTTCAATATGAGAGGATTTTGAAGTAGCTTCACAGGGTGGGTCTTGTTATGGTTCATGTGCCATTGTAATCATTGACTGAGTATTATCAATTTCTTCTTTGGCACCTAATTCATTAATGACGGGATCAACTTCGGCATTCACTTGAATGGTGACAGGATCAATTTCAGCACAGACTTCATTGGCAGCAGGAGGAACTGCAACTTGATCCTCACTATCCGAATTCAGGGCATCGGCAGCCACATACTCGTGCTCTGGAAAACGAAGTGGATCTATAGGCCAAATTCCACTCCCTCGGAATGCACCCTCAGCATTTGCTAACGTTGCAGCTCGATAGTATGCATCTTTGAACAATCCTATTAACTCGTACATGGATATTGCTTGGCCTGCATTCTCTTTATCCGACAACCACCCACTTTCTGCGCTAGAAAAGAAATTTTGGAGTGGTTTGAAGAATGCTACATCTGAAGGTTGTAGTCTATGCGTTGTGTGGCTAGGCAACTGCAGACAATGTATCCCATTATCACGACAGAAATTTATTGCAGGGAGATTTTTTGAATGAGTTGTATGCCCATCTAATAATAGAACTGGTCTCTCTGGGGCGCAGTTTGTGTATTTTTGAAAGTGAACAAGCCATTCAAGAAAAAGATTTTTGTTTATGTAGCCAGTTTCAGAGATTCTCACAAGACTACCTCTTGGCTTCCCTATTTCAAGTGCTGGAGGCATATCCTTCTGCTCCTTCTTTATTTTGAAGATGATGAGTGGTGGCACGTAATTCCCCATTGCACTGACGCAGCACATTGCTGTGGTGTTCACACCCCATTCAGCACTCTTTGCTTTTCCAACCTGTCGCCTTCCTTTTAGTGCCATAACTTTCTGTACTGATTTCTGGACTGTGGAAATACCGGTTTCATCCACATTATATATATTTTCTGGTCCCAGGTTGTATTTTTCCACAGTCATCTGTAAGAGTTTGAAAAATTCCGCCACTCGTTTTCGAGAGAAACCCTTGATTCTTTGCAGGGATGTCAACTCTGGTATTCTCAACGATAATTCCGAATGTCGTCTCAAAAAATTGTAATACCACTTTTTTCCAGCAGCCTTACCACCAAATGGATGATCAATTTTTAATTCCTCGGCCACGTCGTATGCTAATTCACGAAATTCAGTTGGGGTTATTCCAAACATTCGTTCTTCTAAATGTACAACATGCTTACACAATTCAATTTCCACTTTTTCAGGGAGAGTTGGCGCTCAACCAAAGTTTTTTTCCCATTACTTCGACTGTTTTTCTTGTGAAAGTGGCGTAATAGAGTTGGTTTTGGAACACCAAAAGAACGAGCTATGTGATTAATCCCTGCTTCATTTCGTTCCAAAGCTGCAAGTGCGGCTCGGAGATCTGCGTCAGTCCACCATCCATAGTTCCCTCTTTTTAAAATCTACACGACAAAAAGTAGTAAAATGTTAGTGATAATGAGAGAAAAGAAGATTAAAAATACAAAAAATACTGAAATATAAAAAAAATTCCAAAGTTTCCGAAGTTGGACCGGTCCAACTTCGGAGCCTTTCTACATCTTTGCAGGTTTGATTTCAAATACAAATTCTAATTGCTACCTGAGTTTCATTTCATTCAATCAATACATTTAGTACGCAGGAGTGTGAAAACTTGTTTTAGTACGTCATATTCAGATGGTCCAATTAAGGAAACTAAATTTGGTCCAAATTACGCGACTCGCGTTTTTCTAGATAAACATGGCTGCTCACAATGATTGGTGAATGTTCGAGCAAATCGCCGTATGCGGAATAATGGCCTGAAATATGCCTAATCGATTGCAGTATAAGACATTTTGGTTTACTTACCTCATTTGGAGGCACCATGATTTCTTTCACGACGAAAATTTTGCAAAAAAAACACTGTTTTTCAAAATTTTGATAGACAAACGAAAATTCTGACCAAACAATATGTTATCACCCCGGGTTTGCACTGTGAACTTAGTAACTACATAGATAGACATAATCCTATGAAGAAACCAATGCGCTATCTAGCGTCAGTTTTGAGATATTAAAGGTGGTCCAACTTATGCGCCGGTCCAATATGGGCAACTCTCCCCTAATATATGATATAGGATCAGTGATAACAGGTAAGAAGAATAGATCGCAATATCCAAAAAAAACTAACCAATATTATGGAAAGAAGACAAATTCAGGGGCATGCGCACAACCAACGAGGAGCCATGAAGTTTCCAGCGAACAACGTCTCCTGAATATAGCAACTGACACAATGTCAGTGTTACCATTAGTAAAATGTAAATATGTATAATAACTAATGGAATGCAGGTTAGGTAAATGTATGACATAAGGTTTTGTAAGAGGTTATGAAAGAATCGTATCCCAACAAAAAGTGTTTATTATCAAATCCAAAGTTGTATAGATAAGACAAGTTAGTTCACTCCCATACACTTTCACTTTCAAAAACATCAAATAATAGGATAAGGAAAAACCCTCCTGCTAGCAGCTCATCGGTTTTTAAGGATTTGTTTTCAATTGATTTTATCAAGATTTTATGTACAACTTTGTTTTGTACCACATTTACCCTTCATTTATCTGCCATTTGTAAATGTCTTAGGATGTCTTTCTAGACCAATAACCATTTCCTGAAATTTTCTCCAGGCATCTAAATTAGTTACTTGAAGATTCCCTTAAATTTTGGCTGAAATTGTACATTTATTTCTGGAGATATCACTGAAGTTCTATTCAAATCCTGTTATTTTAATGATAAGAATTTAATCAAGTTGGGGAATATCAACATATTTTCAGTGATATCTTGACAAATGAACGAACAATTTCAACCAAAATTTCAGTGAATCTTGAGTTAACCTATCCAGATGTCTCCTGAAAATTTCAACTTTCTACCACTTACAGTCTTTGCATAATTGCTTTTGATAACTTAGATTTTATGAATTCTCCTTTAAAGCGATGTGTCGGACAGAGTCGGTGTAACTCTTATATATCTTGTTCACTACCTGGCAACACTGAACTCTTAACATGAAATATTCGTATTCATACTCTTACACACGCTGTTACGTTGTAGTGGAGAATTTGTTGTTTCTCCACTCACAATTTCAAATGTATTTTGTCCGTTAGTTAATCGTCCATTAAATATTATTCAACTGAATCCGTTTCTGTTACTACTTGAAAATACGATTCTCGGTTAAATATTATTCTCACAATAATATCATCTTCATTGTGTAGCTGCCATGGTGGTATGGTAGGATCATAAGTAAATTAGTAATGTACTTAGTATATAGATGAGTAACTTGTAACTTTTTTCCATTACCTGTTTTATCAGCTGATAGGATTTGGATAAGGATACCAACCATCACAAGAAAGATTCCAGAGCTAGTATCATCTTAATTATTTAAAAAAATTTTAATTTTTGTGGGCATTTGATCACAGGTCTCCCCAATACACAGCCTAAAGTTGTCAAACAGGGCCACTAATTAACCACTGGGCCATTGAATTTTGAAGTAGAAATGATTAATATAGATATATGAGATAGTTCTTTTCACAGATAATGATATGTTATTTACATTTACTCACAGTATGCCACTTCAGAGGTGACAATAGCGAGGAAGATGAATCGTATGGGGTGAAGCCTCACCCCCTGGCGTTCACCATGCCATTGCCAACATACAAAATGGCATATTTTAGCCAAGGCCCTCATATCATCTGAAAGATCTCTCCAACGGTACTGTACTGGCATTTACTGTGCTCACTAACACCTGCGAGAAACAGTAAAAACAAAATTCAAAAAAATATTTTTCATGGTTTGAAGAAATTTTCTCGTCACATCAGTCGACAATCCTTAGACAAAGACCTTATATACACAAACACAGACAACAGAATTTGTAAGGTTAATCTGTCAACTTAAGAGACGCGCAACATACATTCGTGTAAATACTCTTGACAATGAAGTACATACTCTATACTCGCTACCATCACAACCTCGGAAAAAGATTTCAACAATGTGGACAAACACTGAAACTATAATTTATTCCTTAGTTTCCTATTTAATTTGCTAAATCCAATGAAAATCCAAATGTTCTTTGAAGAAAATTAGGAAGAAGTATTTGAAGACTTCAGCTAAATTATTACTTACTATGCTTTTATATCGTTTGTTTGTCCACAAATTTATATATAACGCCGCAAATGCCACAGTCGATCTTTCAGCGAGAATCCCTCATTTGGCAGAAATGTTTAGTTTTGCAAATTCATTGATTCGGCTAAATTTGAAGCAAATTGATCAACTATACCCTGTTTCAAAAGAGAAAGGCAAGAGTCATTAAAGTCGCAAACAGGATTTGAATTTGCTTAGCAAAATTTAAAGTTTAAACAAACAGACCTATTATGTTTCATGTCCAGTGTGAATTCGTACGATTTCCTCGCTGCACAGTGTCCCTATGTTTCGTGTATTTCAGGTGGGGATTTGCATTTCTCTTTTGGAACAGAGTATAGAACAGCATCCAGAATGGTCAGAATTAAATAAAATTTTCAAAGTAACATAATACTATGAATTTCAAGAACATCTACTCAGGGTCTCATTTACTTTTTTCATTTTTGCCACCTACGACTGTGGGCAATCTTGATATTTCCAGTTTCCAACTCCAGTATTTCTACCTCCTAGTCATATTTACTGAATCACAAGACCGCGTTCTGTAATTCGTTCGGAAGACGCTCGTAGGACACCTAAACATCAACTTACTGTTCTATAATAACAGTAATTCATGTGGAGTTACTCTGAACCATTTCGTAACCCTATTTGGATGACGTCCGGACATCTAAATCTACCTGCTTTGAGATTCGAGACTGGGTAAATGTAGTTAATGTTACGTTCGTTCACTTTGATTGGTTATTATCATATTTTTATTTTTTTTATCAGGACAAGTTACCCAAGTGCGTTCTAAAATTAACCAGAGAAATCTCACTCTGAGGATGTAATTATTTCATCTCTGCCAGAGTTATACAAGAAGTTGTCCGAGAATTATAGAACGTATCCTAGACCTTACACAACGGAAAGACAGAAATATTATGTATATTAAATTTCAACATTCTGATAGAACAAAATAAAAATATACCAATTTCAAAAATTTCCTCATCAACCGCCATACAACGAACTACTCATACTTTCTTTTATAATTTCATTACACTGAAGAAATACCGCCACAACACATAATTTATTTTTTCAAGATGTGAATAATATAAATCATAAACCTCTGAACAAATCTGTTAGAATTCTATTGATAAACTGAAGTGAGTTTAGGGAAAAGGTGCGTTTACATCTGTATGAGGCGACGCATGAGGCAAGCCATGGCGAGGCAATGCGAGGCAGAGCGAGGCGAGGCAAATTAATGGCTGATTTTTTTCCCCATTTGGAATGCGTTGAGGCAACACTCAAGGCAGGGTTCCGTCAGTTGGCAAACCAGTTTTTCTTGCCTCGATTTCACTTTAGTTGTGATTTCTTGTTGTTTAGAAGCAGTTTATACAGTGTTGTTGGATCCTATTTTTCAAAAATTTTCAATACTGCTGCTTGAAAACTACACAAAGTAAGTTATTTCAACTATCTTTACACATTTGCCCTTTTATAGTATCAAGGTTCAACCTTTGAGAAAATATCATAGAAATTTTGCGTATGTATCCCCCTTCTGGAACTACTGAAATGAAAAAATTGTTAACTAGAACAAGTTATCCCTTTTTGACAAAGGGTAATTCTTCCAATATGTCCAGATTTTGTGTTTCGTATTATTGCACCGTGAATTCTAGGTTTTGAAAAGAAAAATGTTTATAAGAACTCCGTATTATCTGTTATTAACATTTACTTTGCCCCCTCCCCCACTTCATAACTATGCCTATGAATGGTATAAGGTAGAGTTTTATGGAATTTGTAAATGGGTATTGGGGCATCAGATAACACTGTTAATACGAGTATCCCCTTGGTAATGTTTAATAAATTCAACAACTCACTCTGGTTACTTTACACACAATCAATATATTGTTATTTTGTCTTCTGTATTAATTTCAGAATATGAGCAATGATGATGACTTGATTGTGGCAAGTGCTGCATTCATAGTGATAAGCAGTCTGGCTAAAAAAAAAAAAAGGCGTTATTGGATGACTCAGCTTCACCATAATAGGCTTCTCAATCGTGGCCCCTCATTTATTTGAAACCTATCTAATGAGGAAGATGGGCATTTTCAAAATTTTGTTAGAATGTCATCATCGGAATTTTCATTTATATTGGAATCAATTCGAGAGAAAATTTCAAGAGCTGACACAAAGTTTCGACAAGCCGTTACTGTGGAGGAGCGCTTAGCTGTAACATTGAGATTTCTGGCCACTGGTGATTCATTTACAAGCCTGAAATACGTCTTCAATATATCAAAGTCGCTAATTTCTGAAATTGTACAAGAAGTATGCCAGGCAATAATTGAAATATTGAAACATTATATTCAAGTATGTTTAATCTATTTTTCATGCAAAATTACGCTTATAATCTGTCGGAAAATGAAGAATTACATTCTACAATATTTTGTGATTCTGAGCTAACTGTATCTGCAAACTCGTTTGACTTGGGGTGAGAAAATGGATTTGAAGTAGATTCAGATGGTGACAAGTTATGAGGATAAGTTTGAGGTGATGGATTTTGTGAGAAATTGGTTGATAGATTTTGTGAGAAATCAGTCGAATAGTTGTGTGGTGATGGAACCGGTGACGAATAAAATGAATAAGGGGTGTGTGGTGATGGAGTAGATGATGAAAGTGGGGAAGAAATTGGTGATAAATAAGCAGAATTGAAATGTGGTGGAGAAGTTAAGGAATAATTGACGGGGGAAATGGGTGGAGGATGAGCAGAGGATAAAAGAGAGTGATAATTGGAGAGTGATGAGGGCGACTGAGACCGAGAAGATATTTGGGAGGTTGTTGTACCTAGTTCTGCTTGAAGAATAAGACCATGTATTTCATGCATGAGAACAGCCCGCATTGTACCATCTAGTTTTTGCATTTTCTCACATATATAACTAGCAAACGTAGAACATTCGTCTTTTTTCTCATTGGCTACACCTGCTGCTCTACTTTTCAAAATTTGATAGACTTCTTCTACGCATGGATCCTCATTGCATTTTCTTGGAGACAATTTTTTGGGAGATTTAAACCTTTTTTTCCCAGCTTGTTCCTTTGAATTCGACGCTGCACTTGATGCACTGGCTAGTTCATCACTGGTACTACTACTCTGACCTCCTGGCAAATTCTGATCATCTACGTCAGTAACATCAATATCTGTGGTAGAATTTAAACTTGGAAGAGGAGAAGGATCATCCACATCTTCTTCATTTTCTGAAGCTGGATAGGTCTGAAAAGTAATACACAAAATATTTATTTCAGGTACCTGCATCGCAGGAAGAATTGATAAAAATAGCCAATTTATTCGAAAAGAACTGGAATTTTCCTCATTGTGTAAGAGCCCTAGATGGGAACATATTCTGTTAATGTGTCCCATAAATAGTGGAAGCGTATTTTACAATTATAAATATTTTTTTAGCATCGTGCTAATGGCACTAGTGGATGCTGAATACAATTTTATTTACGTAGATATTGGTAATCAGGGAGGAGTTTCTGATGGAGGGGTGTTCAAAAATTGTACGCTTTATAAAAATATGGAGAAAAAAAAATTAAATTTACCAATCCCCTCAACTTTGCCTAACTTGACTATAGAAGTACCATACGTATTTGTAGGAGATCAAGCATTTGCTTTATCTGAAAATATAATGAAACCATACTCAGGAATACATACAAAAGGATCATCAGAAAGAATTTTTAATTATCGTCTAAGTAGAGCTTGGCGAGTATCAGAAAATGCATTTGGTATTCTTTCAGCTGTCTTTCGAGTTCTTAGAAAACCATTATAATTAGAACCAAAAAAAGCCGAGCTAGTAGTCCTCACAACAATTTGCCTACATAATTTCTTATACCAAAGCCCTTCCTCACGCAATATTTATGCGCCAGATGGATAGTTCGATAAAGAAGAAGACTGTAGATTGATTGAAGGTTCCTGGAGACATGAAAATGGCGCAAATTCAACCGGTTTGTAACAATTGAAGAAGATACCGTGGAAATCATCAGTTTCAGTGAATCAAATTAGAGATGTATTTGCTGAATATTTTTCAACTACCGGGGCTGTTTCTTGGCAAAATCAATATGCTTAAATGAAGAATTTCAAATACCCCATGTACGATAGATTATATTGTATCGTGCAATAAAGTATACTTACATTAATTGTATCTCTGATTTTCTCAGGATCGTCTAAAAATTTCATACTTTCCCATGCAAACCATGAAGGAATGTAAATTTCTTTTTGACCTGAAATATTATGCGAGTAATTATTTGAATGAAAACACATATTTGGTTATATTCGTACGCATGTAAAGCTTGTCTTAACTTTGATGTCTCAATATGCCTGTTGAATGAAGAAATATACCATAAACCAGGGTAACTTCGTAGGAAAATTTGCTTAAAATACTCACAGGAGAATTCAAAATGCGAGCTTCTCCTAACACAAATTTGTAGATACACCACTGTGTATGATCAAATTTTAATTCAATTTAAATAAAAAAAGACTTTTTGATTATAAAATTTGAGGGAAAACCTATTTTGTCAACAGATTGTAGAGGTCATTTACTTGAAATATGAATAGGTATAGTTTCAAATTCACTTACCTTTTCCTGTATCAATCGACTTGACCATTCTGCTTTTTTCTCTCCTCCAAGAGCCACGTAAACTATCCATCTTCTTTAATATTTCTACTTCTGTCTCTATCATTTCTCCAATTTCTCTCCAAGCATCTTCTTTCTTTATAATATTGTGATAATCTTTATGTTCTTTTTTCCACAAAATTTCTTTTTTTTGAAATTCTTTGATGAAATCAAGGACACGATCTTGATCCCATTCCATTTTGTAAAAGCAAGGGAAACCAATGCGAAAAATCATGGCACAAAATTAAAAATAACTTCTAAATTCAACTTGAACAAATTAAAACTACTTCAAGGATACTTTCTTGAGCGAAAAACAATGAAAAGTGTTCGTATAAATACTGCTCGCCTGCGACTGAGGCAACTTTAAAAGAATGTCCCGTCCACATCAATATGCCTCATTCGCAATTTTTCTTTGAAGTACCAACTTTAATCGGGAACGTGTTTGTGTGGCCTCAGCTTATTTGCCGAATGGACGAACCATTTTGCCTCACCTCGCATACACGTTCACATCTGAACAAATGCCTCGCCTCGGCTTGCCTCATACCTTGCCTCATACGTTGCCTCGTTCAGATGTGAACGCACCTAAAAGGGCACAAAATAATTTCACGTCTCCTTAAAAGCAACTGAAAATTCCGATTTCTAAATCTTTAAATGCATCTTTTTCAGAGATATTTTTCTATGAATTCCGATTTTTTGCGGCAGAATCTTCAATAACAAGATAAAAATTGATAAGTGTGCGATAAAATCTGACGACACATTAGATATAGCAGTTTCTGGTAAAAGAAAAAGGGGAAAACAATTTAAAGAAACTAAACCATTCTTTACTCAATCATAATGCATTGCATCAAAGCTACAAATCAATTTTGCATAGAATAATAATGGTAACTTGAAACGAATAAATTATTTTTATAAACATAAGTTACATAAAAATAAAAATAAACAACAACTATTTTCTTATTAGAACATGAGAAAAATAATTCGTAGCAAATTGGAATAGATGCAGTATACCTTACATTAATTACGAGTAATATCGGAAAGTATGATTTGAAGAAATGTATCCAAATATACCATAATATATTTTCACAATTCAGTTAAATAAATCAAGGGACGAAGTGAGTTCCAGAAGACATCAAATGGAAAAAATAAAAATAAAAAAAACATACAAATAAGCTAATAAAAATCTACAAATCACGGAGAATGTTGATTCTTGGAATTACACCAATATTTCTCTATGACACAAAATTAAAGAGAGAGAAATCGTGTAACAATGGACTTTAAGGATTATTTTAAGTTACGTCACATTAGTGATCAAAAAATTTTAGACCAAAAGTAATAGAAACAAAATCAGAACTAACTGATTTATCATGTCTGTAAAATTCAAATTTCCGACATTTTCATTCACTAAAATACTTTTTTTAATAATTTAAAAAAAGTCTTTCAATATGGTGAATAATTTAAAATTGATTATTTAATACAAAAAATATTTATAAAATGAGTGTTGCATTTTATTCATTAAAAATAAAAAAGAAAAAGAAAGAAAAAAGTATTAGGAAACAAAAATTGGAAAAAAATCGCTACGGGAAGGGGATATTATCAAGAATAAAAAAAAAAAAGAATCGGCTTATAAAAAAAGAAAAAAAGAAATGCACTAAAAAGTGAAAAAAATTCTTTTAAAATTTCTCCAGCATGATCTAGATCTAGGTACTGGAATTATTGCAGTTGACGATAATTACGAAGTTTTTTCAGAAAATTGGAAGGAATTAATGTAGGTATAAAGCCTACATGCGGTAAAGTTAAAGAGCGCCAACTTCAATGATTCCAGTCCCTAGAGCTAGATCTTACTTATCTCAAAAACAGACATTTTCATGCCTCTTAACTTTATGAAAAGAAGGAAATTTCAACACTATTTTTCAACATCATTTTACACGCATGCTTTGATCTTTTTTATACAATTGAACACTGTGACTTTCATTTTTAACAACTGCGTCAGAAAGAGGTATTGTATTTGATCATTTCCTGGAAATCTAATGAAATTTTGTGCCACTCTGCAGCATTCAATATTCATCATAAAAATAATGGTGGTTCAAAAAATTGGTATTTTAACGGTGAGTAACACTGGCCAAAGAAATCCGAAATATTCCCCATAGATGATCCAAAAATTAGATTCAAAATATGGGAATTTTTTTCATTAAAAAAGTAAGATTACCAATCACAAGCCCTAATTCCAAATAAAATGGAATAATGCATCCTGATTGGATCACCCAAAAGTGTCTAGGATACGGTATTTCTTTTGGTTACATAAATATTTCAGATAACACCATTCTCTCAGGATTATATTAACTTTCCTTAGTTAAGCACATATAAACATTCCACCAGCAAAATTTTGAGTTTTGACATTTTAGTGTTTGATACATCACCAAGTACGTTTTTTAAGGTGCTGAGTTCGAATTTGGCGTTCATTTCTCCATTTGACCCATTCTTCAGCCCCTAATGGGTCCCAAAAGGGAGTCAATTTTGAGTTTTCACATTTTATTGTGTGATACATCATAGCATACGTTTTTTGATGCCTTTTTGTTAAATCATTATCACTATTATTATTAATATAGTCCAATATAGTAGATCTAACAGCATTTAAAATTGATTTTAAATTTTGAATTTGTTTTCCTTGCATTTGATTGGAATTTGGTTGTTAACCAATACATAAATTTGAATTTCAGTATTTGAGAAAAAAACTATAGGCTGAAAATCAAATTCAGTTTTTTCCAAATATTACAATATTAACAATTATCTATCACTCCTAGAATAAATTCTTATTGTGAAAAACTACTAGAGAATTTTATTTTGCACTCCATAAAAAATTATTCAAATAATTAAATTTTTGAAAAAAGATGAAAATCAACTTAGTGGCAATATTAATTTAAAACCAGCAGTTTGTTTTTTTAAAGATAACTCCAAAACTACCTCATTGATTCTAAAAAAAATTTAATAGGACCACCATGGGATCATCCTTAATCATTTCAAAAAATGTTCATCAAAATCAGTGCACAGTTTGAGAAATTATGCTAAAACATAAAAAAAAAACAAAACAAAACAAAAAAACAGATTTGTGGATGGAATTGATAACTTCCCACTTTTCTTCAAAGTTGGTTAGAAAAATATTTACCTAAAAATTAATTAATGCAAATTATCCAAAAATTAGAATCCACACAGATTCCACCAAAAATTCAACAAAACATGTTCAATGGTAACATTCCAAAAATGGAAATAACTAAAATACGTATCTTCTAATGTTCACCAACATGAAAAATTAAGGGATTATTGCTATATTGATTTTGCTGCTTCTTGAAGTTTCATTTTTTCAGGAGATGTATCATCTGTTTCAGTCATCCCAACAACTTTGGACTGATTATTTTCTAAATTTTTTAACGACTGTTGATAACTAAAAACAAATGGGAACAAACAAAAATTAGAGTGCATGATATGATTAAGAAGAAAATAAATAATTTAACTAGATTCGCCTATTTCCAATAGTATTTTATGCTTTTACTATTGTTACTAAGCAACTAAATGTAATGTACTTCTTGTATTGACATCTGAGGGCAATAAAATTCAGTTTGGTTTGTATCAGTTATCAATTATCAACGTGCTTGCTTTTTCAGTGTAAGTTTTCCCAACCAAAGCAAACTTCACATTTCAAGTCATGAAACAGAATGAAAACTGGTTCCTCAACACAGTTGCCAGCTTCACTTTTTTAGCATATTTTCAAGCATAAGTAGCATAACTTGAGAAAAAATAATGAAAATGATCAGAAATTTATAACAAATTATATTTATGAGAATGAGAAATTTGAAAATCAAATTGAAAAACTTTAATTCTGTCAAAAATCAGTCCCTCACTTATCAATTTTTGACATTGTGATTTTCATTTCATGGCTTGATAAATGAAATTACCTTTGCCCCACCTTGAACATCCCTCACTCCATGATACTTACATTATCTTTCAAGCTAAATACCCCGAGTTGGAGTTCCATTAGGGAAGGAAATTTTTTTGAATTTTTTTTTAAATTATAAAAGTTTATTTTTTCAAACCTTGTTCTTAACCTGAACTTATTTTTAAATGATTGTAAACCATGATGACCAATGTTCAGCAGAAAATTACAATAATATTAAAATTTTAGAAATATTATACTCATCGAACAAATAAACGTAAAATTTTATCAAAATCCAATTTCAAAAAAATTTTTGTGGGATAAAATTTTGGTGAAAATGATTTTGACATACAAATTAATATCACAAAATGTCGACTCAGTGAATGAGTTGAGAAGTTTTCATTTTAGAAAAGATTTACTACATTAAATGAAGATAGAAACAATCCATATTAGTTTTAGAGTTAATTTCAAGCTTCTAGAAAGTTGTATGTGATATATGATATTGGAAGATGAAAACATTGAAGAATATGTTTTTCAATAAAATGAAGATGATGGTGAAATTGAAGTAATTGTCGATATATAAGATTACTAATAAAACAAATGGAAATTTTGAATAACAAATTAATAGTAATTTACAGTGAGAAATTTTAGAGTTCACTGTGGGTGGGAAAAACCAGAAGGGAAACACCCAGGATTTGTTCTCATCGAACTTGTGTAATATTACATTTTAAGAAGGTCTCCAAGAATATTGAAAATTTACCAATGATTATTCTAAGTTTTTCCATTTTTCTCTAATTTCCCACTAGAAAATTAACCCATAATGTCTCCACCATTTTCCCTCACTCAATATGACTACCTTAGCTAGACATTATTCTATAAGAACTAATTATTAGAAAAATAAAAAACCAATTATATTTGAAAAGATACAAAACATACCAGTTCTTCAAAAGGTGATTATATTCATAATTCAAAATCAAACGAGGTAATACAAATTGAAAAAAAAACATTTGACAAGAACAAAACACAAAGTGAAATTATCGGCTAAATTTCATAGAAACAGATATTTTACAAGTTCAAATTATAAAAGTTATAGGACAAAGAAAAACATAAAAGAATTTGTAGGACTTGCATAAGCTAAGGTACTAAATGAAGTGACTTCTTCCAATCTCAGAAAGTTGGAGTTAATCCAAAAAATTTGTGTGAGAGGGAGATACCACTATATCTAGTTCCATTTTTGATAGTAGTTGAATAAAATAACAACTAAGAGCAGAAGATATGGGAAAAAGCATCAGATAACAAACTCCATTCTTCAAAAGAAGAATGTAGCAGATTATCACATTTTGAAAATTCTATGGATACCTTTGTTTAATCAATTGGGATGTAAAGACTACACTGTTGATTTTAAGATAATGAGCTGTTTTTTAACATTGAAAACATATAAAGTAAAAGTTATCAAAATCAATTAAGTTATATAAAAACTGCAAGTGGTAGAAAGATGAAATTTTCAGGGGACATCTACATAGGTTTTCTGAAGATTTCCTGAAATTTTGGCAGAAATCGCACATTCATTTCTCAACATATGGCTGAAATTCTGTTCATATTCCTCAACTTGATTGAACTTCCAATTATCATTAAAATAATAGGATTTAAACAGAATTTCAGAAATATCTAGATAAATAAATGTACAATTTTAGCTAAAATTTCAGGGAATCTTCAGATAACTTATGAAGATGTTTCCTAAAAATTTCAGGTTCCTACCACTTACAGTTTTTGCAATTGCTTTTTAAAACTTTGATTCTGTGTGTTCTCAATTCTGAAGAAAAAGAGGATACATAACACAACATCAACATGTTTGATGGAATGAACCACCAGAGGGTAACTAGTTTGAGTTTAGATCCCAATAGGTATTTTACGATAGGTTGTTTAAAACAGTAAAGGAAATGGGAATTATGTGGAGTAGATTTGGTGAATATTATAACAATATTGATAAAACCAAATTTTAGATTGACCACATGGTTATTTTTGCTAGCAGGAGCAGTGCTGGGCAATTCCCTGAAACGACAATTTTGGACAGGAATTTCCATAAATTTTTTGGGACTGGGAACTACATTGGAAATTCTTAGATAAAATGGATACAACACCCTTATACTTCATATTTTGACTTCACCTGTTGATTTTCATGCAGTAGAACTTGAGAAATTTTTGTCAAATTTCAACCAATCTTCAAATATGCTGCATTTGTCAGGCTAGAGCCTTTATTTATGTATAAAATTCCCAATAAACACAAAAATACGAATTCCTGGGCATTTTTGAGCTGGAAACAAAACATGAAATTTCCAAGAATTATTCCTAGGAATAGGAATTGGAATTCCCGAGCTCAATACTGAACAAGAGCTGTATTATTGAATTTTTTGAAAAAGACATTTTTAGAAAATTGATTTTTTATTTTCAATCTACATCTTAGTATCTATGAGGCTTTTAGTGTGGTAAAAAGTTAAAAGAATGGTGGAATGATTTTCACAATTGACGTGTCAAAAGAAAGGTCTTAAGTTAAATGTGCCAGTTGAAAAAAAAAAGTCTCTAGCTTCCCAGGGAGAAAATTTGTGGATTTGGACCCCTCAGTCCCTCAGCATGTAAGAAAAATTTTTGGTATTTATCTATTCATAAACATATTGCCCTTATGATATTAGTAAGTCCACAAAATTTCATATTTCTACATCATCTCCATCTTGAGATACAGGGTGCGAAAAAGTTATAAAACTGTAAAGTAGGTATACAGGTTCAGCAAAATAATGGGTTCGAAAGTGAAATAATATCTAACAAAGGTTTGAAATCGGTGATGTAATGGATGTGATCTTCTGAGTTAGTGATAAAAGTGCTCCAATCCCATCTTGCACTTATACCAAGAGAAGCACTTTCTGAGAGCAAAATTACACCCAAGCACTTTTCCAAAAAAGTAACATTATTTTAAATGGAGATAACTAATTTGAAGAAAAAATAACAGAACATATGGTACCTAGCAGCATTCTAGACTAGGGCTGTGGTACTGAAAGCGGAAGCAGTTTTCAGAACGTTATTAACTGGTACCCAAATGGTTTTTGTTAAGAACTGAAAGCAAAAAGAAGCGAAAAGGAAAAATTGCTGGTAGTGTTGCCAAAAAAGGAACCGAAATAATATTGAAATTTATAGTACCATTTAGGTAGCAGAAGCAAAATCTTCTTTATTTCAGAGAAGAAACAGAACTGGAAGCTAATTTCAAATAACTTTCTACCAATTGTTCTTTGTTTTTTTAACCATTGTTTGATCTACATAAACCTAAGATTTTTAAAATAGAAACGAGAAGTGAAATTATTTGTAATACAGAAGTCAAAGCAGTTCTGGAAGCGGAATCAATTGGGTTCCACAGCCCTGTCTTAGACTCCTGGAGTGCCATTCCACTATCAATTAACACCATTAAAACAAATTCAAATTAGGCAGATGGTTTTGTTTTCTGTGAGATTCTTACGCAACTTCGCCTCAAATTAAAAGTGATGTGAAGGGAGCAACTGACTTAAATGGCAAGATATATCGTAGAATTGCTTCCTACGACTTTAATTTATATCAACTGAGACTCGATACCCCTGTGGTAGGCTAGTTTTTTTTGACAATTTATAAGAATAGTATTTTTAAATAAGAATCATTTTACACATCAATGTGAATGATTTTTTACAAAAAATGATGGAAAATAAAATCCATACCAACCATTTTTTACTTAAAACCAACCATAAAAACATTGAGGATTTATTTAGCAAGTTGTTTAATGGATTGGGTCCGTTATCCCATTTTCAAAGAGTACAAAAATATCCACTAGATGTCAGCCACTTTTATGTCGGCTCTCAATAAACTACAAAAGGTGCACCTGTTGCGAGAAATTTTGCGACAGTATAATAATTATAGGGACTGCTTAACACTGTTTTAAATTTTATTAGTGTTTTAAAACTTGTGAAAAATTAAAATGTTTTTAAAAATTATTTGGTCTAAATTTTCAAGTTTATTAATTTGATCAATGTTAGCATGTGTTTGAACATATGCTGAAATATTCAGGTTGATAAGCTTTGTAACATATTCATAAAAGATGACATGCGAATCCTGCATGTAATATTGTTTTTATGAATCTGTGGAACAGTCTTCGAAATGTATTGTATTCCAAAAATAAATTTTAAAATGGCTGTTTTTTAATAAGAAATTCTGTTGTCTCTGAAAGTGTCAGATAATATAAATTTTTGTGCAGCTATTTAAAGAAAATAATTTAGAAACGGTTATCTTACAAATGTTTTAAGTGAAAGTATGAAAAGATTATATAAATCTTAAATTGCAGAATGCGCAGTTGCACAATTTTTTGTTTTTCTGCTCATCAGTATTCAAATTCTCAGTAAGATTCAGCGCTGCTTGAAAATATTTTTTTAAATTCAATTAATCTCAAATTAAAGCTTAAATTGAAAAAAACATGTTTTGCCATACATGCGGATCATGAGCTTTCATTTGATACGTATAAACATAAACTTTTGTTTAGAATGTTAATGCGAAGAAAGGGAAATGGGGGAGAGTGAGAGAGAGAGAGATAGAGAGAGTGTGCGTGCGTGCGTGCGTATGTCAGAGAGGAGAACGTTGACCAAGAGGTCATTTAGGAACTGTCTATAAGCTTTATAGGTATGTCTATAAAGCAGCTATAAGGTTTGTATATTTCTTGCTTATCACTACTTTATCAATCTATATGGCCATGTCCGGAGGTGTAGAGTTGGGAATGTTGGTGTTTGTGATTTTTACTGTGGATTTTTATATTCATAATGAAAAAATTTCTAATTATCAACAAACTGTTCACTTCTGCGCACGTGTTTAGATTTCATTTATATAGACAACTCGTAAATACTTCTTTACAGTCGTGATATCTTTATGGACCTTATAGATAGTTCGTAAATGGCACCCTGGTGAGAGGAAGATGGAAAGAATGAGTTATTGGAAAAAATAGGGGGAGAAGGGAACCAGTTCAAAACGAATTTGAACAAATTTATTTCACGAAGTACCGGTATTGAATTACAAAACAATAAAAAATTAGAACAAAGATATTTGTTATGTGAAAAAATAAGCTGATACTCCTAGTTAAATAGTTAATTGGATCAATAAAATGAAAATCTACTAACGCAAAGGCACGGCTGAGCTGGAAAACGCTGGTGGCAAAAACAAAAACATTAACGCTGAATAAACTCCAGTTTTTTGGAATTATGACGAGCGAATATCTAGACCATATCAGACCGGTTGCTGCCAATGCAGAAGATTGTGAAATACTGAGTTTATCTGCCGGTCTTGTTAAGTCTCCAATGCCAGCCAACACTAATCCCTACAAAATGAGAAACACAAACATTTAATTTTAATCATAAATTAATGCCATTATAGACTTTACAAACAGGCTAACTACCTAACTAAATTGAACCAAATCATAAGTTATAATAGGAGTAATAATTGTAATTCTGTAGATATGTATGTATGTGTGTATGTAACTACATTCTGAATGATTAGACTAACAATCCTATCTTATCCATCCTATATTATAATAGGAGCAATAATTGTGTATATATAAATATGTATTAATGTATGTTGACTATGTAGTAGAGGATGGGCAAAAATGAAATGAATACCTGTATGCAGAGCCGTCGTGTGGAAGGTGATATAGGTGCAGTTGCACCAGGCCTTGCGCCTCAGAGGGCCTCGCGCAAAAGGAGGAAAAAAAACTGACAAATTTTCACTACATCATACATTGTACATAAAAAAAAAATGAAAGGGAATATATACGTATGATTGTTTGTTGCTTCACAAATATACAAAAAAAAAAAGAACATTTCTTGGAAAAAAAAAAAAACAGCCAAAAGTAAAATTGATAAAGTACATGAAACTACGGTAGCGTTTGGTCTGTATATTTTACTGTAGGCTACTAGCTAGGAAATATTTGTAATTCACTAGAAGAAGTTGCTGAAAGAACAAAAGACCCTCTTGCCCATTCTGAGTCTTTGTCATTGGTAAACCATGGAGTTACTTCTTATGAATTTGTGTTGAGTTCGGTTTTTGGGTATGACTTGTTGCATGCCATTAACGCAGTTAGTAAAGTGCTGCAATCTGGGGATATGAAATTGGGTGTTGCAATCCAAGAAATTAAGGGTTTAAAAATTTTCTAAAAATTTTCGTTCAGAGCTATCGAGAGACTGGCCTCACATCTTTCATTATTGCAGCAAAAGAAATGATGATAGAATTGGGTAAGGACCCAAAATTTCCTACTCGCCGTCAAGAAAAATGTAAAAATTTTTTTATGAAAAAAATAACGATGATGAAAATCAGGATGAATCAGGGTTAGTTGATTTTGCAACATTAGAAAATCAAAGCCAAGCTAAAGCAGTAAAAGATTTTTGAATTAATTATTTCATGCCAATCATTGATGGAACTCTTAGTTGTATGACAACTAAATTTTGTGAGCTTCAAAAGTATTCAGATTGCTTCGTATTTATTTATGACATACCATTGCTTTGTAAAATGGAAGAAGAACTACAGAAGTGTTGCACAAATTTTGCTACAATGCTTCAAGATTGGTGAATTACTAGATGTAGATGGAACTGATTTATTTTCAGAGTTGAGATTATTTAAACATACAGTTTCTCTAGATGTGAAAACAGCATTTATGGATGGAAAAAGGAAAAAATTTGCAGGTAAAGGTATTAACATTTTTCATATGTGTGTACATAAAGTTGCATAGCAGTATTTTTCAGGCATAATTTCAAAGCACATTTAAAATGTACGTTTTAAAACTGTAGGTGATGCAAAATTTATTACTAGGTAATATATTATTTTACAATCAGGACTGGTGTGAGTGAATCATTTTGGAGCAATCTGAAATTATCTGTACCTCGCAGGAATATACCAGAATTCATTTTGTGAATGGATCTACTGTAGTCTGTTCAGAAGAAGAAGCGGCATCAACCCTTGTAATACACAGAGAGGTGTGAGGTGCGGCTGAAAAAGGGAAAACACTCTCACATTGAATGATACAACAAAATTAATCCATGCACCATCAAATAATTTCTAATTGGAGAATTTTATCTTAATCATTGTCAACTAGCATGAGAGCACCTCGTCCCACCTGGTACTTCTTATTCTGAACAGACTATAATGGCAATGCAAGAGCCTTCATTGAGGAGTACCAGTTGAGATATCCTATGCATGAACTTCTCATCTCACAAGATATAGGCAGTTCCAGGTTGCTCCATTTTTTAAATTTAGAGTGGAAAATGATCTACCCACCCCAGTCTAGATTGTAAAAAAATTTTCTGAAAATAATTTTTGCATCACGTACAGTTTCAAAGCGTATATTTTGAATAAGCTTTGAAAATATGCCTAAAAACAATACTACTATGCAACTTTACATACATACATACATACAAAAAATGCATAATATCTCTTTTATGTAAGTATTTGTTACAAAGATTGTTAATGGAATAAGGGGGATGAGTTTGTTTGAAAACTGGAATCTTAACTTTAAAATTTTGCAAAGATAGAAATTTTCAAATTCCTTTAGTGTTTATAATATTTCAGATAGCCAATTGAAACATACGACTTTTTTTTTGTTAAACGTTATCGCACTTGCAAAAATGATTGGAACAGAATTTTTCTAAAAAATAAACCCATGGAAATTTACAATTTTTCAATTTTGCGACCTTGTAGGAACAAACAAAATGCGTACATAATGTTTTTGTTGTACAAAATGAGTACTACCTATTACTAAACTTTGGCACTTGATTCGTTTTTCATACTGTACATAAGAATATATATAATTATATATATTATTTTCCCTTTTTGCTCATTTTAAGATGTTTTGGGAGTTTGATCTATGGAAATTAGACTCGGGGTAATGTACGACACTTTCATGAACATCACATTCGTATCGAAATTTTTGGAATTCATAAAGTATTTTCGGAGCGAGGGGTTTTCAAAGTTTTGCAAACCCACCACGTTGTCATCGATAACTCCCGTAAATTAAAAGATTTTGGCTTTAAATTTTTGTGATAGTTGGAGACTATCAAGGACTGGTTTGGTATGGAATTTGAGCGAGATCGATCCGCTGGTTTTTGAATGGCAGCCATTCCAAAATATGACACTTTTGGAAAATACACTTACCGCAGTTGATGCGGGAAAGGGATATTTTACACTGTATAATTATGGCGTTCGAACAGTTCATAATTATTATAACTTATAGTCAAAGTGCTAAACACAATAGAATTAAAAACTGTCTGATATCGAATATGAGTTGATAATTTTATATCAGCTTCTATTATTTAATATGAATTTTAATACTGAAATTATGATTCTTTAGGTTTAGTAGTCATCGGCTACTCCTTCAAGGAGGATTGTTGGAGATTATTTTTATTTTTTCTGAAGGTACTTATCAGCTATCTAGTATTTTTTTCAGTTTTCTTTCAAAGGTGGTACTTTCAATGATATGACACGACTATCAAAGGATTATTTAATACTTATGATAAGTTATTCAAACTGCTGATGATTCCGAATAATTCATAGATTCAATTGAAGGAATCATTTTTAAGTAAATTATCTTCACAAAAAAATTTGGATAGTAAATAAATTTTCAATTCTGAAATGTTTCAAGAAGGTTTCAACTAACAGTATTGGAAAAAATGGAATTGCATGAAACAGATGACGTGTTAAAAGTAAAATGTATAGCCAGAAAAAGTCTTACAATTGAGATTCGGGAGTAATAAAATTCTCTTTATAATTACGAGTATTTTGATGAAAATTTTCTCAATAGAATTTAGTGAACCTAATCTGACGTTAAGAAAGATTGTTTTAATGTACTTAATTAGGGAAAGGAAACGGGGCAAAAGTAAATTGTTTAATAAAAGTAAATATACTTAATTGGAGCTAAGGAATGAAAAACAAAAAGTAAACACCAAAATGAAATGTTTTAAATTAAAAAAACGTGAACGCTACTCTCCTTGTACTTGTATTCGTCTGTAAATAGAAATAAAAGCCCACAAAAATTCGTATAAGATAATTAATATGCTAGAGACAAAACTGGATGGACTTGCGTTCACATTCTAAGGTCGTTATAGCGAAAATGCCACTATTTGCTGTATAATTTCAATTAAATCATTCGTATTTTTTCAAAATCAGGCAGAATAAAATATTGATTACGTACCCATTTGAAAACCGGAGCCCAGAAAAATACTGTCTTGGGTCCTAAAACGATGCAATGGCGTATAATTTAACGTTGATTGAAAATTTGATGAAAAATACCAGCTAAAAGTAAAAACTGAAAGCTGGATATGAGAAACACTTACCTGCAGGATGTTGCCACAGAGGAACAAGAGCTTGAGGAACGACTTTATCACCAACTGAAATTGCCGCTTTGTACAGGGCCGACATGTTGAATTTTCCTGTAATTTTAGTGAACTCAAAGTTTTAATTAAAAAGGAATTCACAATACATTCGAAGAACTTGACATTGACTTCTGAAGATTACAGACTGAAGGCAACTGAAGGTTAAGAATTGTAATTCATGAAATTTTTATTTTTATTTTACCACAGCTGTGCTCCGTACCCTTTCGGTAGGGTGCTATCTCTTATCAATAAAAATGCTCCAAACTGATAACAAAGGTTAATGATCTTCCAGGATATAATATTTATGATGAAGACGACATGCTTGTTTTACAATATGATCGAATGTCGTTAACATCTACATGGAGCACGTGTACACTGGCATACAAATTACCCCATATCAATGTCATTAACCAATCAGAATAATCAGATTTTCCGAAATGGGGTAATTTGTACGCCAGTGTTTATAAACAAATGCATTTGGCGATTTTTTCTTACAATTAGATTTGTAGAAAACAAAACACGTTTCCGACATCAAAATCACTATTATATCGTCTCCGTCATATATATACCTATCCTAGAAGATGATTAATGAATATTGTTGTTCTGCACTCCACCTACGCTCGCTCCCTAACATGTAGCGCAACTACTCTCGATAGCGCGTACTAACAATATTCAGGTTGTGCGAACAAACACAACTTTTATCATTCGTTCACCCGAGAACGCTGAAACTCATTTCCCATTCAAACTTTAATCTCGTAATGGAAGGAGATCGTCCGTCTTCCTCAAACTTGTAATTTGTACTTTGAATCATTGCATTACAGTATCTCTAACTAACTTGTTTCTTTCCTTGGATTTCAACCTCACTTCATGGTAGGCAGAGCTGCGATTACTGAACAGTTAGTACAGAGTGATACTTAATCTTTCATTTTAATTTTTTGCTATAGTATCCAAAAGTTAAGGGAACTATAAGTTTTTTTTTTGTTAAAAGTCAATTTTTTTTTACGAAACATATTTTAATTCATGAGTTGTTAACTCAGTGAATTTTTTTTCTCATTTAATTTTTTGAAAAGTTCATCGAAAATTATTCGAGGTTAAATTGAATTACATTGTCGCCAAAATAGTTTAACGCCATTTAAATCATCTTCCGAAAAATACTGGATCGTCTTTTTGCGGTAAGGTGAAACAAAAAAGGATTTTTGCCGTGGAATTGCAGATTACTTCGGATCTGGATTGTCTGTTACAGTAAGGTGAATCATCAAAAAAAGTTAAAAAATCAGAGATTGCTGTTACGTCGAACTCAACTATCGTGATCTTCGAACGCCATCATCCACTAAAAATCATCATCGAAATTTCGTCAATCAAGTGCTGCTGATTCAACCGATTCGTATGCTGCCAAGACTGAAATTCTCTGAAGACGATCTGAGATTGATCCAAGTACTTACTCACGGGAAAACGCCAATTATTCACGAACTCAACTGGGAAATATTCAATGGAATTCCGCAAATTACGGGTAATGTAATTTTCGATACTTTCAAGTTATATATTTCATTTACTATTGTGGAAAACGATGGGATATATTCAGTGATTTTGTGTGATATTGAGCAAAATTAGTAATATAAAATTTTTTTACTTTAAGAATTTTTTTACCTTCAATTTCCAAAACGCTTAATTTCAAGAACCCCCTTTAGTTCGGTAAAAATCAAGTGAAATTTCACAGGACGATTAAGCTTAAAAATAAATTCGAATAAAGCAGGTTACGAATGATAAGGTTTTGGAAACAGATTTCTAGTTGCACATCAAACTGTGAAGGAACAATTAAAATTAAAGAAAAAAATTATAAAAAATTATTAAATATTTTTGAATACAAAAAAATAACAGACGTAAGAATTAATTTAATTGAATTTCCATTCTGGAAAACATTTTCGGTAGAAATAGTTTTAGAAACCTTCTCAGTAAATGTTAGTGGAATAATAATTATAGACGAAATAATAACACAAATGAAAATAATAATGGTAATAATAATAATAATTATAAAAATAATAATCCAAGAAATGAAAATAATAATTATAATATCAAAATAATTATAACAAAAACCAAAATAATAACAGAAATAATAATCAATCGCCTAGAAAAAATAATAAAGAAGTAAGATGTTTCATATGTAACCAAACAGGACATTACAAAAATAAATGCCCTGATTATAAACCCAAAAATAAAGACAAAAAAGAAGAAGAAAGACCAATAAAATTATCATATATGGTCAAAAAATACAACAATAATGAAGATTGGCTTTTAAAAAAATTAATTAAAGATAATACAAAAAATGAAAATTACATACAACTTAAAAAAAATGTTACTTGATGGGGGGGCGGAAGTCCATCTCACATCAAATATAGAAAAATTAATTAATGTAACAAAATTTAAAATTCCAGTAAAATTACAATGTGCACTTAAAGTCTGTTTCAAAAAGATTTAAAGTAGAAAATTGTACTCCAACATACACTCCGATTGAACCTAAACTGCAATTAACTAGAGACATTAATAGTCTAGATCTAAAATTAAATAATAAATATCAGCAGTTATTAGGTTGTCTCATGTATATCATGTTAGGCTCACGTCCAGACATCTGCTATGCCATATCGTACTTTAGTCAATTTGCTAGTGCTGCCACATTAGAACATTATAAATATCTTAGCCGTGTACTTAAATATCTTATCACAACCAAAGATCTTGAGTTGACTTACACTCGAAGATCAAATAATAATTTTATTTTAGAAATGTATTCTGATGCCGATTGGGCAAACTGCGTCTCAACTCGAAGGTCCATTTCTGGCACTTGTGTTAAAGTTTTTGGTTCTGTTGTTTCATGGTCCAGTCGAAAACAACCCACAGTTGCTCTTTCTAGCACTGAAAGTGAGTTGATCGCCTTATGCGATACTACGACTGAAGGACTTTGGTTTTGCAACCTTTTAACTGACTTTGGGATTACTCATAATAATAAGTGCGCTATATTTGAAGACAACCAGAGTTGCCTAGGTTTAATTAAGTCAGCTAGATGGAACTCTAAACGTTCCAAGCATATTGACACTAAATATAGATTTATTTGTGATTATGTTGACACTGTATTTAAATATTTGTATACTTCGACTGAACACCAGTTAGGTGACATTTTCACGAAGGGTCTTGTTCGACCAGTATTTAATAAATTTGTTGAAGACATAAACCTAGAATGACTATAATAATTGTGCGTTTGTAATTTTTTTTTGTACTCTGATGTATCCCATATAATATTGAAACTTTTAACTAGTCAATGCTGTAATAATGTTTTTAACTCATATATAATTTTTAACTGACAGTGATGATCACCAATATTTAATAAGTTTTAATCATGTTTTTATTTATACACTCTGACTTACATATTATGTGAAAATTTTTGTGTGTATACATTCTTTTGTTTTTGCTCAGTCAGATTTGAGGAGGCGTGTGAGAAAAATGATAAACTCCAAATCGTGACTGATATTATTTGACTGTGATTTGTAATAATCTGTGATATTGTAAGCTGTTTATTCTGTGTTTATCTATATGAAACTGTCACTCTCTCAACAACCAGCCATTGAGCTGATATATGTGTAATAAATTCGTTTTACACTGAAATTTAAATCTTGTGTTTTTACTCAAATTCGGTCGTGATATTATATTCATCTTTTCATAAGGCGTTTAATAATTCGTTCGGTCATGAAGTTCATCATCGTTTGATTCAGTAATTCTCACACCTCTGTTGCCAAAACATATTAAATACTAGTCATTTTTATACTTTGTCGTTTTTATGCGTTTTACTCCTTTATTCAATAGTTACATAATTCTCAGTTCGATTCGTTCGTTTCCATACTTAATTCAGTTCGCACGATGATAGTTCCTGAAGTTTTAAGTTTCAAACTCCCAATGGTTATGGGCCAGGAACCTGTGTTCGTCATCGTGCAACTTTCTGCTGTTGAAAGCTGCAACTTAGTAATGTCAGTTCTTGCATGATTCTTTATTGTTACCTTTGTTTTATTTTTGGCCTGGTGTCTGTCTACCTGTGATGACGGATGCAACTAAATGTGTTATTGAGCCTTTTAATGGCAAAAATTATCAGAGCTGGCATTTTTGTATTGAGTTGCTGTTGCGAAAAGAAAAAGCTTACTATTGGAGGATTCAATAAAACAGTAATTAATCAGGAGAAGAATATATTTTGTATGTTCACCATACGAGATACAGAACAGAAGTGAAGTCATCTTAACGTGAGTTCCTGACATACAGAGTTTACATGATTACGTGAGGTCACACAGAAATATTATAGTACGTATTATTAACTGTAGAGTGTACCAAGGTGGAGACGAGATAGGACCATCAATATAGCTGGAATTCTAACACTCCCTCCTGGTACTCATCGTAGTTGACATATTCTTGAATATTCAGCCATCATTGAATTTTGTAGGCTAACGAATTAACTTTGTATTCACGTAGAGAAAGTTGTCACTAAGAGAAAATTATTGACGGTAATTAAATACCTAGCACACAGCTGAATATTTCTTGAAATATTTGATCGAAGAATTGTCACTAAGGAATAATTTGTCGTTGCAATAATAATAAACGACATTAAATTTATTCACAACCAACATATATATGTACATATCACAACATTATTAGGTAATAGTGAACACATCCATTTTACAGTAGTTAATTTTAATGTTGACTAACAGGAACTTTTTCAGCGAAGTGGAACTAACCGTATTTCTTGAGCTTTCATTCACCACGTCTTAACGACATACGATTATTAGACGTTCGGAATGCTATTAAATAAGAACACATCGAATAATTCAATTAGTAATATTCATAAATGCGTTACGGAAGCTTTCGAATAATGGTCGAGGAAGAGCTTTCGTAAATATATCAGCCAGTTGTTCCTTTGTAGGAATCCATTTTATATCAACTAATTTTTGAGAATATACTTTACAGACATACTTATATTTTAATTTCACTAAGTGTCTTAAAGCTTTGGACTAACCAGATTTTACGGCTACAACAGTAGCTTGATTATCTTCAAAAATTATAGGACTAACCTTTTGTTTTAATATTTATGAACACAAAGTTGACAAATATATTACGTCTTTACTAGCTTGATTTAATGCAATATATTCGGCTTCCATAGATGAGGTAGCAACACATTTTTGTCGCATCTGGATCAGTCATGCCTAAGGAAGCATCACTGTAACTAATGAAATTATGACCATTACCTTCGAAGTATATTCCAAGGTCTTTAGTTCTTTTTAAATATTTCAACACACGTTCAACTTTAATACAAATTGTAAATGTCATAACTACTACATTTACAAGTTAATGTATTCACACAGAAAGAAATATCAGGTCAAGTACACATAGTTAAATAGAGAAGAGCACCAACTACTTCTCAATACGGAATATGATGTTTTAAGTTCAACGTTGTTTCAATTTTAGGTTCATACTTAGCTTTTCCATCCGCTTGATTAGTGACCATAGGAGTATCGCACTCCTTACAGTCATTCATGCCATACTTAAACAATATAGACACGATGAAACGCTTTTGTGACAAACACATTTTTCTTTGATTTTTATTACGATTAATTTCAATTCCTAAATACTTTTTAGGTTCACCCATAATTTTAAGCTTAAATTCTTTATTTAAACGACGTTGAGTTTCTAAGATTTGATCTTTATTATTTCCGGTAATAAGAATATCATCGACATACGCAACAATTATCACAAAGGTAGAATTTCTTTCCCAATAATAAATATTAGCTTGACCTTCATGGACAATAAATCTCATGTCAGATATAGCCTTTTTGAAACAAACATGCCAGCGTTTGGGACTAAGCCAAAAACCAAACAAGGATTTCTTTAATTTACATACATGTGTGCGTTTGAACTCATCGGATTTATTAACACCATCAGGAGTTTCCATGTAAATATCTTTCTCAAGTTCACTATTAAAGAATGCTACATCTACATCAGTTTGTATAACATCCCACTTTAATTTATTTGCGATTGCTAATATAGCTCTGACTTCAGAAATACCTAAAGTTGGAGCATATATTTCAGAATAATCATATACATTTTTATCTTTATGGCCACGACTTACTAAGCGCGCTTTAAAAAGAATATTACCATTTCCTTCAACTTTTCTAACAAATATCCACCTAGAATCAATTGTTTTAGTATACTTAGGTCTTTTAACATAATCCCAAGTATCACTATCTTTTAAGGATTTTAATTCTTTATCTATTGCTTTTAACCACTCAGATTTATTTTTACATTTGAACACATCATCTAAATTTTCAGGTACTTCATTTAAATTACACATCATAGAAAAATACTTCTTTTCAATTACTTCAGGTTTATCTTTAGGATTAATTATTTCTAACTCATTTTCAATTTTAGACTTACTGAAAGTTGTATCACTGAATTTGACTTTCTTACTTTTGGACACATAGATAATTTCTTCATCTAAATAACGTTTATTTGAGCTATTTTTATTTTGGATTAGATTGTCCGAAATATCTCCTGCAAAGTCAACTTCAGGGACTTGTTCACTTTTGTCCCAAGTATTAGTATCAAAAGTAGGGAAACCATTTTTCGAAAAATAATCTAACGGAAATTTATCTTTGAGCATTACAGATTCTGAAAATTCAACATCACTACATTTATGTAATTTACCTGTTATTGGATTTAAAAGTTGCCACGATTCAGCATTACATCCGACGAGAATACACAATTCTCCACGGCCTTCTAACTTTTTAACATTTTGTTTTTCATACGGTATTTTTTGGTATGCCACACAGCCAAATCGATTAATATACTTAATTGTAGGAACTTTATTCCGAAGTAACTCATATGGGGTTTTAAATCCTAACTTTTTGTGAGGTAACCTATTGTGAATATGAACAACTTGGTTTAACACAAGTTCCCAAAACTCAATAGGTAGACCACTATCAATGAAAAGAGCTCGAATTTTCATAAGTAAAGTTTGATTTACTCTTTCTGCCACGGCATTAAGTTGAGGAGTATCAGGAGGACAAGTCTTGACAATGATACCCTCATTTGCAATAATTTTCTTCATAGACACACTCATATATTCTCGACCACCGTCGATACGTAAATAATTAATTTTAGCTGAGCTATCACCTAGATTTGCTCGCATTACTTTTAGATATTCTACAAAAGTTTCAGCCACACAGGTTTTATCTTTAATACTGAACGTCACAGTATATCTAGAAAAATCATCGGTAAAAGTTATTATGTAAGAACTTTTCTACCAGACTCCAACTGGCTTTATTGGGCCAATTAGATCGGAATGAACTTTTACTAAAGGTTTTGATGCGACATCACGCACAGCTTTATGAGGACATTTTGTTATTTTTGCCAAATTACATGCTTCACAATCTTTAATTTCGTCTGAAAAATTAATATTTTCGAGAAATTTAAAAGTTTTCTTTGCTTTTTCTAAATAGGCGACTGACGCATGTCCAAGTCTTAAATGATAAAGAAGACCTAACTTCTTACGAATACTTTCTTTGTTGAACTCATCTATTTTCTTTAATTCTTCAATTGTAATATTAGCACCAATATCTAGAAATTCTTCTAGACCTTCATCATCAAGCTTTTAAATATTCGTATACCCTTGAGTTGAAATATAATCATGATCATGGTCATTGTCCTGACTAACAGTTTCATTTTCTGACTCTGACCATACATCATGAATTCGAGCATAACCATGCTAGAGTATTTATTTGTTGCTGACTAACAGCTTCTTTTTGTTTTGTCACACAGACTTTTTCATTATTTTCACTAATTTTTAAATTTATAATCCAATAATTTTGAAATTTATGACCACACAGAATAATTTTGCCAGTTTTCTTATTTATTATTTTACACTCAGTATTTGTAAATATTGCATTATAACCTAGTTTTGTTATTTTATGTAACAAAAATAGATTATCACTTATTTCTTCAGAATAATTTACGTTTTTCAGCTCAAGTGTATTACCACTAAGATTTTTCACAAAGATAGAACCTTTATGGGTTAAGTATAAATTTGCAACTTCATTTTTATTAGCATAAGAAATTATTTTTGGTTTCTTTAATGTTTGAACATTTTTCATAAATTTAAGATCAGACACAAAGTGATTTGTAGCTCCTGTATCACTAAGAAAACGAATTTCATTTCTCGGCTGTTCATTAATATACATACACTTAGTAAATTTTGATTTGGTTCTTAAAACCATCTCTTTACCTTTCGAGTTTGGAGACTGACTCCTATACGAACTTAAACTTTTGGACAAACCGGAACTTGACGTAGATGAGGATGACGACAAACGTCTTCTTGTAGAACGAGCACCATATCGTTTACTTTTCTTATGGTGCTTGTGCGAACGCTTGGATTTATGATATGACTTATGTCGTTTCTCCCTTCGTTCACCTTTGTTGCGGAACTGACCGGATATTTTGTTTATTTCGTACTGACCGGAAGAATCATTAATAGGCTCTAATCTAGTGATGGCTTTGCATTCCGCCGCTAGATGACCCTTGCCTATTGCACTTATAACATTTACGAGTAGCTTGGTCGAACTTATTCGCTTCATTAGTTTCTCCTGCAAAATCAAACTTCTTATTAAAATTGCCACTAAGTCTTTTTCTTTTAAAATTCGGATTATTTAATTTAGCTGCCTCAGCCACAGCTTTATCTAACTTATAGGTATTATTTCGTTCTTTTAATAACATTTCTTCTTCTAATACGATGCCTTTAGCTTGTTCATAAGTAATATCACACAGAATTTCACCATTAGGACCAACCTGTTTACAATCTTTACATTGTATTCTAATATTCGGAAATGGAATTATCATATGATTTAGGAAAGTTTCGAGCCAATTGAGACTTGTCTACAACTTAATCGTGATCTGAATGGTAATAACGTAATAAATAAACAGTACCAACAACTTACAGATTGTCTTATGTACATTATGCTTGGTTCGAAACCTGACATATACTTTTCTATTAGCTACTGTGGAATACCTTGTCGTGAGAGATATTCTCACCAGAAGGAAATTCAACAGAATTTAAGCGGGTTCAGCCACTATGTACACAAGTACGGGAAAGCCAAAACCAAGGCAGTTTATATACGGCTTATTTATACGCACACAAACACACATACATAAGAGAATACGTACGTTGGTGAGAACAGCCAGGTCACATTATCCCCTATTGAGATAAGAGATGGCTGGCCAGTTCGTGTATGGATCGTGACATTGTTTGGTGATGTCACGATTCGGTACTCGTACATTACCTGCAAGTACATACAGGTAATTACGATCGAACGAGTTTTGTGTGTTTAACGTCATATAGACGAGTAATTAGCCTGCCCTTTGGGGCGGCAACTATCATTGACGGGTCCAAGCCCCTTTACCTCATACCAGTGAGTCCCCACAGCTACTTTAGCCAATTCCAGGGAGCAGCAACCAACGAACACTTTGCTTACGCATTAAGAGTTTTAAAGTATTTATTTTTGACTAGAAATTTGAGCTTAACGTATTTTTGTAATTCTAGTACAAAATGTTTTTGAAATATATTCTGACGCAGATTGGGCTAACTGTACCACTTTGAGAAAATCCATTTCGGGTTACTGTACTCGTGTGTATGGAAACTTGGTTTCCTGGTCGAGTAAGAAACAGCCGACAGTGGCCTTATCCAGTACAGAAAGTGAGTTAATCACCCTTTGCGAAGCAATCACTGAAGCTATCTGGTTACGCAAATTATTAATCGACTTTAATGTAAACGTTGAAGGTGATTGTATAGCCTTTGAGGACAATCAAAGTTGTCTCGCTTTAGTTAAATCAGCACGTTGGAATTTGAAATGTAACAAACACATTGACACAAAATATCGTTTTATTTGTCAAATATATTCAGACAAAATTATTGATTATATTTATATTAATACCGTTGACCAGTTGGGGGACCTCTTTACAAAAGGTCTTAATACTCCAATTTTTGCTAAGCTTGTTCAAAGTCTGAATATTTTGTAACTGTATGTTGTATCAAAATTTTGAATTTGTTTGTTCGTCTTTATGTATGACTTCTTTTGAAGTCAATTTTTATAATATTTTTAATTTTACACGGTTTTTTATTTTGTAGTCATTTTTG
>WOFM01000153.1:185556-272363 GCA_011428145.1 Ericerus pela | reverse complement strand
GAATAAAATAACCACAAAATTTATCTGACATCTGGTAGCTATAAAGCAGCTTTTTCAAAAGTAAAAATCAAAAGATGAAATACACCACTTCAATTCTAGTTGCATCGGTGAAATAGTTTATAATATTCAATTAATTAGGAAAAAACAACTAATTCTACCTTAGCAACTTAATTTCGCACAGCTCCCACATGTAGAAATCTGCAGAAGAGGATAAGTATTGTTTTTCTTTTACAAACTGATATACTGTATTATTTTATATCAGGCACTAATTTTTTTTAAAAGTTATAAACCGCAAAATCACTGACTCCGTACGGAACCAAAACACCATCGTCAAAAAAGTCTTAATTTATAATTAAAGTTAACTAACATTATTGACTATAAATAAAATCTGCCACTCAGCACTAATTGACGAAAAAGCAAAATAAAAAAAAAAATATATATGCTCAATCGGAAATCCTGTTGAAGTATGTTCAACTCCACCTCGAATAATGCATTCGGATGAAGCCTCTAAATCAAGCTTCAGAAAGAAGACTTCGATTTATATGAAATTATATAATATACTTTCTCAAGGAAAATTTCACAACAATAGCTCTCTCTTTACGGTTCAGGTCATTTTCAGCAAAATGAGTCCCATATGTTGAGGCATATAAACACATAACATACGGGTGATGCAGGGTGTTGGTCGAAACTACTGGTGGTGGTAGAGTAGGTTCAGTACATATGGGTAGAGTAGTTACATACCCAGCTGCAGCTTTCAGGAAAGTTGAGAATATTATGGTGGTCGGTTGATTTTTTTCCAATGAAACATTAGTATGGCGAATTATGATAACGCAAGTTTTACTACGAATTTGAAAAGGGTATGCAATTACTCCAACACGCATGTACTCAATCTACACAACCATCATCAGGAGTTTTAACATCTACTCCGCCAACACCTTCTACCTATACTGTATAGCTTGTCATAAATGCATACTTGTTGCATCTTGAGTTTTTCAGAAGCTGGAAGCACAATTTAAAATACTTCAAAATATTTATTATTTCTGAAGAATATATTAGACCACTTGCGCTGTCTTTATCGCAAAGCATATTTTTTTCTCCCTTCAAGTACACAGAAGCCTACCAGATACCATACATACTTGAGCATTCTAGTAAGAACGAGTTTAGACGAGCCAATTTATCATGGAAATAAATTATTGAAATTTTAGGAAACCAGTTGAATGTGGTTGAGAAACTAATACTAGGAATAAATGGAGCTGTCAAGAACATAGAACGACACTCAAATTGTGAAGATTTAACTTAAACAAAATATTCCAAATTTTCAAAAAAAAATTTTTTTTCATACTTAATGACAAATGCACATGGGAGGCACACATTTTGAATTTTTCAGCGCATATAAATCCGGGCCTTATTTACGACGTAATTCTTATCGCCGATTAAAAGCGAATATTAATTTAGAAAACACATGCAACAAAACGTTCATGAAAGCAATAATAATACTACAAAAAAACAACAAAAACTAATGTAAGCTAACCTTCATCTGGGACGGACGCATTCTTCATGCCCAATTTTTTCATACCTTCTTCAACTTCTTCCATGTCTTTTAATGAGGCCGTAAAATTATCGGAAACGAATTCCGACATCGTTGAAGGGTCATCTAATGCTTTGAAATTTACACAAGGGGGTTGATCAGCTAATGTAAATACAAAATGAACATGCATAATAAATACATACAAGAAAGCGTGAAAACTTTATAAATTTTCGATGCACTTTGATGCTGAATAATTTCAAGCGTGCATCCAACAACAAAGAAAATCTGACGAATGCTAACGATGAAACAAATCCTTCACAAGTAAATAAATTATTAGTTTAAAAGAGGTACTCGGTACCACGTCTGGTTTAACAGTACAAAAAATGCGCGATTCAATTTTTTAAAGAAATTTCCATTTTTTAGACGCACACTTTCACAAAGAAATAGAGAATGGCCATCAGTCAAACAGCGTACAATAATTTCTATAAATAGATAAAATAAGCGACAAAAACGTGACGACATTCCATTTTTCATTCTTTAAATCTTAAAATCATTATACTGGACGCACTTCATCCAAACAAACTTACGCAGTTTTACGAAAACGATCTACTAATTCAACCAACACCAAACTTAACACGCGAAAAAACAAAATAGGCAACCTACAACGCTTACTTTACTTTTAAGCATTTCTAAGTTTACATTAAACAGTACTTAGTTTTAAATAAAATAGTTTAATGAAACTAACCGTTCGTTTGTTGACAATCATCCTCAGCTTTTGACGAAGATTCGCGCTCTTCGGACACTGCCATCGACGATAATTCATTTGCTTGACAAATCAAACTAACGCGATAAAAATAATTACGCCAGAATTTTTCTTCGCTAATTCTATAACAAAACCAGAAATTCAAAAATTCGATCATTCAGAAGAATACTTATAGATTTTCTGTGGAAAATAGATGACTTTAAACTGAAAAAAAAAAAAACCTTTCTACACAGAAGTAGATTTAATCAATTTTTTCAAGATAGCAATTAGAACAATACGCTGTATCAGTAATGGACAGTCAATATTCGATACGCGAAAATTGATATAATTCGCATTTAAAGTCAATGAAAAATCATGATTAAAAAAAAAAAGACAAAAGCAGGCGAAACGATAACAAAACCAAAAAAAGGGCAAATAACTGCAAAACAGGACATATGAATAGGCAGAAAAAAGACTACTTGGAATATTTTATTAGAATAGGTTTGCAAAAAATATGACCTTGATTAAACAAAAACAAAACAATAATAAAGGTTTAAAATTTCAAGAAATTTTCGAAAAAACACTAACGTTTAGACTAACCACCAAAAATATGCACATCATACAACTCTACAAAACTTGAGCCAAAAATCATAAAGATATATGCTTACACTTTTGGCACAAGCTCGAAACGCATTTTTTCCAGATTTGGATCTTCAGCTAAAGTTGCCATAGCAATAGGATAAGATACGTCGTATTCAAATTTAAAATCAGCACCAGCTGGCGGACTCCTAACAAAATTTTTTTTATCCTGATGAAGAAAAAGGAGTAAAGAAAATAATTAATAAAATAGTAAAATATGCTAAAATTTACTTTCAGCCATTAACTTAAAATATTTAAAACACGAACCGTAGACAAAGCCAGACATTGTTCTTTCAATGAAGTTTCATTAGGGCAACCAGACCATGGAGGAACAGCAGTTCCATTACCTTTGCCATCCTTTTCTTTGATAAATGCCTCCTGCTCTTTGCTAAAATCTGCTAAAATACTCTGAAAATGAAAATACACAATCAATAAATATTGAGAGTATCAACACAAAGGAAACTAATGTATTTCACGAAAATAATCTCCGACTCATCAGATGGTAAAGAAACAAGCATACTTCATTCGGCGTAAAAAATAGCCAACATTTTGAAAGCCAATCATAAAATCAGATGAAATTTTATCAAAACTGTTTACAAATTAAAACATAACAAAAGAAATGACTTGTAACACGTTAAACTTTCGCTACATACTCAAAAAATTACAAAAACTATCGAACAAAAAAGTTCAAAGAATTTATTCCTTTCCTCTGCTGAGTAGATAGTTGGGGTACATCTTTTTCAAAAGATTTCCATTTTTTTTTTACCAAAAAAAATTCAATTCTAAAATTGAACACATCAACACTTTGAAGTGCAAAGATAAATTTCTTAATGAAAAATATTTTATTTAATTTGGAAATTTGTTTTTGGATAAACATAATATTGAAAAAATTGTCCCCCTACCATCCAGACAGGTAAAGTGGAGTAGTTTGATGAACTCGAGAATTTTGACATAGAAACGATCAGGGGCGTACCCAGGATTTCTTCAACCGAGGGGCCAAAAAATTATTTGATGACCTTTTCCTTTTTTTTTTTTGCTCGTCACTTTTGAAATTTTAAAAATTAGAGAAACTTAGCATCTATGGAACCCGCTGTCACCTATCTATTACTAAAATTTTGTCTAAATTTTAAAAGTTACAAAAAAAGTAAAAATTAGGTTATAGAGGGGAATCGCCCCCTTTTCCACCTTAACTACGCCCTAAAAACGATGAATTTGGGAAGAACACATCGTATTGTACCAAATACAAAGTCAATAATTTTCTAAGCAGTTTTTCAGATTATAATCAACCATACACAGACTTTTAAATGTAATAATATCAAAAAATTTTAATAATGTTCGAAAGATCAAAAAGAATTTTAAAACATTAAAATAAATAATAAAAATCCAATCTTGTTAGATAAAAAAAAATTTGTTTCTGCAATTAACTTACGTTTTCTTCCACGGATTTTTTAATTTTAGCTCCAGCTTCTGTAACTGTTTTTCCAGCTTTGTTTACAGCAGAATACAACAAGTTTCCGAGATTTTTAGCACCCTGTAAGGCTTTAGTAGAAACTAAGAACAAATTTAAAGAATAAAGCATCAAAACAATCATGCCAAAACAAAATTTATAGTTTAGGTCCAACATAGTAAACAAAAAATCCAAGATGAAAGTATGTTTTGTCGGAGAGAAGTTAAATCAAAGTAACAACGGCGTACGAATGGGTAGCCTCATATTTTTTTACCAACTTCCATGACTTCAAAAGAAATTTTCAAATTGGACTGAATATCTATTGATGAACAAATTAATTCTAATAAACGCCGTGTTGCTATTTTAAGATATTACGAAGTCTAGAAAAGAAAGACGAACGAAAGGGATTTAATACTTAAATTAGGTTTAAGATTAATCGGAATACATTATTTTCTCTTAACTCTTAACATATGACTAAATCATACTTTCAGCAGGGGAGTATGAGTGACCAACATAGGAATTTAGAAGGAAACTATGAGCAAGAATACCCAATTCGGGATTAAAACAATTACGAAGCTAAAAAGTGAAGTTACACAGGAAAAATATGCATATATCACTAATCGTTCAATGAAACGTAATTGAATTCGGCAAGACCCTCCACCGTCAAAGAATAGCATGAATTAGTCTGCCCGTCTGTTTGGTTAAATTTTTTGGTTTCAAAGCGATTCGCTAGAAATTTTTTTTTAGAAATGTAACTTTTACGAAGATTGAATCTGGACTTAATGCAATTGTTAAAAGAGAACTACGTGATTTAAGTTTCATAATACGTAGTTATGAAATAATATACCTGCTGCAGAGGCTAATCCTTCTTTAACGGCATCTTCTTCATCTGAAATTAAAACATCACTATCGGCACCACCAGTTGCACTACAAACATAGAAGTCTTTAATGATTGATCACAATAACCAATGAGAACGAATGAAGAGAAAAACTATTTGCGCACCTAGAATTATCATCATCTTTCTCTTTAATCGAACCTTTCGGTGAAATGTCTAATATGGGCGAATCTGGAGGCTGCTCAGTATCAGCAGATGCATCGCCTTCGGATGTTTTTCTTAAACTAGCAATTCCACCACCAATCCAATTAGACATTTGATTCTTCACATTACCAAGCATCTCAAGGCGACTAGTTTTTGTAGGACTAAAATCAAAAAATGATGAATTAATTATTCAATTTCGCTGCAAATAAATTACTTTATTTTAGAAATAGGGAAGCATTGAATACACAAGCCCTCGAATTTGGGCAACCACTGGTGAGCAACGTGACCAAACTAAATCTCTCTTCCTAATTTTTTAAATAATGGGTATTTCTCCATAATACACAAATAACAATGTTGAACGTCTAATTTTCTCAGGTCGATTACTAACAAACCACGAACATTTAATACAGCTTAGAGTTTAGCATTATGCTCAACACACAAAGATTACTGTGATAGCAGAAACCCCCACACAGGCTACTAATGAAAGGGAATACCTTCGTTAAATTACAAAACAATTCGTATCAAACATCTACGAATAAATTAGTGCAAAATGAATAGAAATTTAAGACTTCCTTACCTAGATTCTCTCTTATCGCTGGTCTCAGCAGTTTCTTCGTTTTTGAGTACGTCTCCTTCCGCTTTAATGCCATCAGTTCCTTCTTGTTTCTTCCCCATCCAGCTGCTAACTTGATTTGTTAAACCAGAAAACATTTTGACTCAGATTTTCGGAAAAATAGCAAGAGGAGCAGATTCAACACAAGTCTGACTAACACGGAAAATAAAATAATACTAACAAAAACTTGCGTACAATTCAGTGATAACAATTCATTAGTTATAATGATTAATTAATGTATAAAACAAAAGTATGGAAAAAAAAAAAAACAACCGAATCACAGATCATTGAAATTTGAAATTCCACCAATATGTGTGACGAGTTCTCTTTAGAAAAAATAAGATTTATCAAGTACATAAAAATATTGTTCAACTATGATGAAAATGAAAGTTTCAAACTAACTACGTCTTTTATTTTTTGTTCTCAACAACGATGAATGTGTAGTGTCATTGTGAAAACGAAATAACAATGGTAGTCGCGCACAGAAAATATAATAATAACAATAAGTACACAATTTATCTTCTCACGCGAAAAGAATGCAAAGGGACTGGCATTCGACTCTATTATAATATATTATTACCACCTAACAGTGCACAAATACGCAAGGGATGATGATATGTTTAAATGGCGCATGCGTCAAACATTTTTCTACACAAAATCGGAATATGATGATGTTTAAATGGCGCATGCGTCAAACATTTTTCTACACAAAATCGGAATTTGCGAACTCTCATGAAAAAGAACCATGTAATCTCATTTTTCCCACTATTTCTGTGAGTAAATTTTTCGAGGAAGTGCGCATGCTTTTTCCCCATTACAATACTTATCGCAAAAAGAATCGACTTTATTTTACACCTTCCTCATTCTCAAAATGTTTTAGGAAATATTGATTTTCGTGCAAATACGTCGAAATTTGGTTATACTCAAGTTAAATTGAAATATGTTTATCATATTTTATTATACTTATCTATCTATGGTTAAATTCTTTGTATACTAATATCCTTCATTGGCACCTAGCAGATTCGCATCCGCCTTCTCGTCTCTTCACAGACAAGGACTGATACTAAATGTTCTACGTTGACGGCCATCCTTTCTCATAAAAATCAACGAAGAATTTCAAACAACTATCAATTGCCCAGCATCCCTCAGAATTAAAGTCACAAATATATAAAATATATATAATTGGTTTTAATTATAATCAAGATCAAACAAGACCATTCATCACTAGACTCTAAACTTCCTTAAAATTAAAAAAAACTGCTGGATGTCACGCATACCTCTCATTCGAGTTTCAACATGACAAGATTTTATGCAATCCGAAAATAAAACAAAATATTTTGCAGCCAAGCTTAGAACAATTTACAAAGAGAGAAACGAAACTCATAATGGCTTAAGTAACACTAAAAAAATCTAATAAATTAAAAAAAAAAAAAACTTGTATTCATCTCACGAATGAAGGTGAAGATGAAGATACATACTGTACATGGGTGAAATTTTAGTAATACAAAAACAAAATGTAAAAAGAAACAAGTAAAAAGATACGAAAAAATTCTTCAAAAAAAGAAAAATGTCAACAGTAATTACTTTCGAATTAACGAAAAAATATAAAATTTACAGACGTATTCTGCATCGTAATAGCTAAGTATTTATTACAGAGGGCACCCTTACATGAACATTGTACAATATTACTTTCAAGTTAAAAATTCATAATTACATATTCATAAATTAAATTAAAAATAAACTAAAAAATCAACAATCAAAGAGAGAAAAAAATAGGTAGGTAATTGAATTGCATAATCGACAAATCAAAACATTCGATTGATGTTTGAAAATACTTCAAACTGGTTAATGGTAATACAAAAATTCAATTGCGACAACTGTTACATCGTAAGTCATTAGAATTTTATGATAACTCACTCAAGAGTTTATAAAGAAAAAGCTACATCATGCGATGAGAATATAATCAACAAAATACAAGTTAGAAAAGGTGGGTCACGCAGATTCGTATGCGTATTTTAATGTACATAAAAAAAATCGTAAAATATCATCAAGATTCAAAATTTCTAATGTTCCTTGATAATGCTAAATCTTTAGCCGAAACATAACATATACAAGCACACAAGACTAATGCACGGAAAATTTAAAAAAAAGAAAACAGGAAATGAGAAACACATTTAAGAGTGTGAAAACCGAATAGTAAAAAGACGGACACGAAGTTGATAACTAATTAATTACTACAGACACAGGAGAAAAACACCAAATAAAAATAATTTGCATACGATTTTAAACAATAAAATGTGCATACACAGATTTTTGCAATACATCACAAAAAAATTAAATCATTTCCAACCGATAGGTTAGAAAAATATAATTCGAACCGTTTCAATTCGCTGATGTATAAAATTATCGCTCGAGTCGGACGCGAATATTTGGCCTAATCTCATGATGCCAGAAGGGAAATATTTACTTCTTTTACCATTCGAATTCGATGCAACATTTTCTTAAGTAAATCTTTTTGCAGTGGCATAGTTGAATACCATACAGGGCTGTCAGGCACACACGACCTTTCAGGTTGCAGATAAAAAACGTCGTTACGTTGTTTCACACTCTCCGGGCTATGAACAGAGAAATAATAATTATTAAGGTTTAATTTTAACCTAAAGTTAAAATACCCAGATCAAGAAAATGAAGAATTACGCAGGAAAAATTAAGCAAGCATGGATGAACCAAATATATGAGGGGGGCTCAAAAAATAACTTTCATGTTTTTTTCTCCTGTATCAGGCAACACTGGAGTAGACGCGTGCGGCTTTCATGCATACGAGGGTTATAAAAATTCAAATTTTTTGTTTTGCCTAACATTAACGAGTGCTGTGTTTGCTGGCTGGAATATGAAACTCTTCTTCCTTACCTCGGCAAATGTGAACTGACCCTTCTGTAGGACAATGACCGTCCCCGCAGTTCTGGAATCACACAATGGTTTCTCAAATCCTAAAATGAGACGTTTTTCCCATCCCACAAGACTCCCCCACCTTTGTCCTTTTCAACCTCCATCGGCATGAAAAGGGGCTATCAACGTATCTCAAAAATTTATTTAGTGTTTTCGAATTTTTTCTCCTAAATTTTTCTTCAACTGTGGAAAACTGGGGAAAGGTGGAAAATGGAAAAGGTAAGGGTGAAGAAGTTTGTGGGATGGAGAAAACATCTCATTGTAAAGATTTGAGGGGCCATTGTATGATGGCCGGACTGTGGGATCATCATTGTTCTGCAAAAGGGTCACTTCACATCTGACGGGGAGAAGAAGGAGAGTTTCATATTTTAGTCGATGAAACATAGCACAAGACATTAGGCAAAAATAAATAAATAATATTCTAAATTTTTATAACCCTCCTATACATGAAAGTCGCAAGCACTTACTCCAGTGTTGTCGATAAAGGAGAAAAAAAAATAGAAAGTTACTTTACGAAGGCCCCTCTTAAATTAAGATGGTGGACGTTCTTTCCCTCTCTAGAAATGAAATGTTTATTAAACGATGTATTTTTTGAACAGAAACGAATTATTTGTCTAAATCACTGAACACGGATTTCATTAAAAAATCATGACGCTAATATACCCCACATCATATCCATAATACACTTACCATTTACTCAAGTAGAACTCGTACAATTTGACAGGGCACCTTAACGGATTTACTTCATTTTCATGTTGTTCATAAACTTTTTTCTTCCGAGAATTTGGAGCGTCTACGAAAACAGTTTAATAAGCCTTGCGGATGGACTCATAACAAGAAACACCATTATAGAACTGAAATATTACCGAGGGCAGCTTGCGGCGGGTAAAATCGTAGAACAACATTTCGATGAGGCGCAGGAGACCCTGGTTTACCGGCAGGCGCATTCGGATTTCGTTTCCAGTGCTTCATGATATGCGAAAATGATAACTGCATATGTTCTTCGAGAGTCTAACAAATCAGGATAAAATTAATGTGTTAAAGAGAAATAGCACGGACACCAGGCCCATAATTAAAATTTCCAATAAAGAGAGGGAACGGCGAAGGAATATTTTCCTATTTTCATGATCATTACTTTTTTTAGAATTATTAGTTACTATTTAGGCAATATTTAAAAACAACATTTGCACAAGTCGATACTTGCAAAAACAAAAGACGAGTATAATGTACAAGGATAATATTTCCAAACAATGGATAATTGGGAAACTCATTTTTTTTACTTCATATAGGGTCAGTTGTACAGTAGAGTTATAGTTAAACTTAAACCGATTTTACTCTGATACGATAGTATGATACCTCGAAGATAAACCAACCCTTGACCTGGAGTTCACTTATGTACTACAGGTCCCTGATGTTCTTAGTCAAAGAGAAGAGAATTGACCAGTCGATGGAAATTTTTTCAACTTTTCCGAAGAACTACAAAAATCGTTGATGGCAAAAATTATTTTGAAGAAAGTTTAACCATACATCGGTTTCACAAATTTGTAAATATTTGGTAAAATAAAAAATTTACTTTCGGTCAACGTTTTCAAGAGAAATTTCATTTACCTCACAAAATGTAACATGTACAAGTCAAAAAAATTAAATTTAGCCAGCTATAGCAAGCAATCATCTCTTGTTTGTAAAGAAGAGACAAATCGAAGAATTCAAGGATAAAAAGAGAAATTCAGGAAATCGAAAAAATTAATAGGATAAAAATTCCAAACATTATATTTTAATTTCTTGACAGGTTGAAGAGTTCAAACTTCTCAAGTCCTTTCTTAGGCTAAGGCATTGGAATTCACAAAATTTTTATTTTCAAGATTAAACAAAGTACTCACCGCTAAATTGAAATATTTCGTATTGAAAAACATTAAAGTTGCAAGTAGAACGTGAGGAGAATGCGCTCCAAGTTGTTTACTTTCCCAAAGATGCTCTTCTTCAACTCGAGTAACGATGTACTCTAAAACCATGAACTCATAATTAAAACACCCAAATGCCCCGAGTACATAAAAAAATCAACAGGTTTTTCAGGAATCTCCAAGAAAAAAGTATAATACTCACGAGTTGCGTCGTTAATATCGGCAAATTTTCTGGCAACTTCATCTAAAGCATTAGTAAACGGTTCGTAAAATGAATCCGTAAAAATGTTATCGATGCGACCGTTCTCAAACAAATACTGCTGAATACTTAAACATAAATAATAAATCGTGTCGGGTGCGTATTCTGAACCATTTGGTTTTCGAACCTCCTTTACAAACAGGCACAAGAGATAATTCAACTCGTCAGTTGTCAGTTTTAAAATATTCGTGTTGAATAGTTTCGCTTTCTTATTAGCCGAGGAGGCCACTTGCTCGATTTGCTCATTTTTCGCAATCACCCATTGCTTCCATGCTCGTACGCCGATAGTGTACTGTCAAAAAAACCATTCATACAAACGTTATAAACAGGGCGCGGATTCTTTGGCATTTGCTGAATCATTTTCTTAACGGGGAAGGGCCTGAAAATCAAACTGAAGTTTGTTTCATAGGTTGGATGGGAGGGGGCTAAGAAAAATATTTTATTTCGCCGAACAATGCTGAAAATGGAATAAATGCCAAAAATGGCGCAATTGCCAAAAAAATGGCCAAAAACGTCTATTTTCTAAGAAAAACTGTAGAATTGGAGAGAAAATTGAAATTTAAAGTTTTTAGGTGCTATTTTCACTGTCTATAGTAGAGAAAAACTCAAATTACAGGGAACTGAATAGACTCTAGGCATCTATTTTGTTAATGAACGGGAGATATCTAGAGCTCTGGGAATGAGCTCATTGAATATCTTGTTAAACAATACATCATTTTCATACAGAAAATTGGAAAATTTGAGAAAAAATTTAAATTTGAAGTTTTTAGGTATTATTTTTATTGTTTAAAGGTTTTTTTTGTTTTTGGCGAATAATGACAAAAATACAGTTTTTATTGACGAATTTTCACCTTAATAATGCCAAAAAATCGACACTCTAGTTATAAATATTTTAAATGACAGAAGAAACCAAAAAATGAGACTAAAACCTACTTTTAAACACATAGACGCATCTGGTCTTTCACCTTCGGGCAGAGTTGGTGAAGAAATGTCATTCAATTTGAGAGTGACGCTAGGTGGCGGATGATTTTCAACTTCTGCAACGACAACAGGTTGTGATCGCGTTCTCTTTCGAGTAGGTGCTTCGGTGCTCGACCTCTGAGCTCGTTTTCGTGGCCGTGGACGCTCAACAGGTATTTCAGGAACTTCTGCTTGGGTGCCGTTTTCTGTGTAATAAGGAAAGAGCTACTACATGACAAATAATGAACAGATGTATTCATTCGCATTAGTTTCAACATTTTACCTTCAACTTGGGTCTGAGGCGTAATTGTGTTCGAAGTTAGTTCAGCTTCTAGATCGACAGTAGGAGTTTTGTTCAATTGTTCGGTGGCCATTTTTAGTACAGTTTGCAGCATTTCGTCATTGAAATTATTTGGAACAGAATTCTCGGCTTCAGCGAAAATTTCAGTGTCTGATGAATCTATTCAACATAGATTAGGATAAGAAGAAATTGTTTTTTATAAACCTTCAACACTAGAGCGATTAGATTTTTCAAATTTTACTATCGAAAGATTTTCAACTCATCTTACCAGCGACAACATCAGCAATGTGAGTATCATCGTCGTCGCCACTATCATTTTTGGTAACATCTTCAACATTTTCCGGTTTCTCCTCACCGGCAACCATTTTTGCCATTAAGAGAAGATCTGCTTCGTATGGATTTGATGGCGTTTTTTCAAGAATTTCCTGAGTACGAATAATTAAGAAGGCGGAATGAGAAATAAATTTTCCCGAAATTCACACGTAACAAGAATAAATTATGTGAGTATAAAACGATGAAACATCCATCAAAATTGAATTTTCAATTAGCGAGGGTAGGCCACGAGCAAGACTTTCAGCGTAAATTTTCATACGTTGATTCACACATAATAATCCAATAAGAAAGCAAGACCACTTATTGGGCGACACGTAAGATACGATTTTAGAATTTTTGCGAAAAATATTTAATATCTGATCCACTGATTTAGTAAGATCCAAAACGTCCAATGTGAAAAAAAAAAATAAGAGTAAAATATTAAAAATTAGCGTAGATAATATGTTCACGGAATATTGAATATTCCAAGAATCAAAATTTTCGAACGAAAATCATAAACTTTTTCGACATAAAGGAGATGGATAGATCGGTCCTCGCGTCCTTTTTCAATAAAATTGAGGGTCACACTGCTGATTTCTCGGTCTGTAATACGGAATTTAAGGACACAAATTTTTAAATTATATTAACCAAACTTATCTACCTTCACACTGTGAATTCCAATTCATAAAATGGAACAACCACCTATTTTAATATCAAGTCGCAGGTAAATCTGAAGCTATCCCCCTATAAAAATTAAGAAATTATGACAACTTTTTCACAAACCATTAATAAACTTTACCTTTATTTGGGACATGACGCCTTTGAAAGTTTTCTGTGTGGTAGGTATAAATATTGGCACGGGAATAGGCAACGCAAATGGTACGGGTACGGGAAATGGTGTAGTATACATGTGCATGGGCACTGGTACGTAAATTGGAACGGGAATCGGTAGAACTGGAGGATATTTAGAAGATTCGTCTACAAACAGCGTACAAAAAAACAATAATGATCAGATTAAAGGAGTATATAATAAGAAAAATGTATTTAACAATCACAAGGCACAAACCTGTTTGACATTCCTTATTGTTTAAAGCTGGTCGACACGAAACACCTTTTGTGGACGTGCTTGGCCGGCACTGGGTAAATTTGTTTGCATACTCTTTTGGTTCAGGTGGCTTCACAATAATTTGTTGAATATATTTGGTTTGCTTTTGGAATTGCATTCCTGTTGAAGTTGAGATTACAGTCGGAAGGTTCGTCGTCGAACCCGAAGGCACGGTCAATGGACTACCAATCTATAGAATAGACGATTTCTCAGACTCAATAAATTATTCAAAAACATAATGGAAAATTTTTTTTGAAAACGACGCAGCGAGTGAAATAAGAGACATTTAACAGATCAGAAATCATTCTTAATACGACGTTCGAGAAAAAAATCAAAATATAAAGATTACAAACTTTTATTGTGGCAGATGCTGAACTGAGTAAACCATTTGCAATTGCACCGGTGGTTTTTTGAGAGACAGTACTGACTAAAAAATGAAGAACTAATGCAACAATTTACTTCAACTTTGTTTCAGAATATTAACGAAAACACTCACCAACGGGAACAGGAACCGATACCAAATTTGATTTATTCTGTTCGTGCAGAGTCAATGGGGTTTTATTATATTGCGTTTGGAAAACCATAACACAATTATACGAACAGAAATTTCTAATGGTAGCATCTGACATGGTTAAATGATATTGTGCATGAGCTATATTCGAACACAAGTCACATTTTATCCTGATAAACAAGATATGGAGAAAAAAAAAATGAAAAAAAGCGTTAGGATAGAAAACTATACATCAACCAAACATTAAAGTAGCGAGTCCGACGTACTTGCGAGTGGATGAAGCATTCATAGAAACTTGATACAGGGTTAAACAATTCAACGAACACATCATAACACATCCACCAGACGGAATGGTCTTCTTTATCATATCAAAATTGTATTTTTTCACCTAAATTGACAAAAAAATAGCATCAGTTTCAAACATTTCATAACAATTACGTGTGAAATGATACAAAACCATGTTTTTTACCTTGCACCAACTACAAGGCACAATCTTCCTTTTGAATAATATAAATACATTCATACAAATTTTACTGCAAAAATGTTGAGAAGTGTCGTCGTGGTACACGAGATACGAATCAGGCTGATTTTGCGAGTAGAATTTTCTACATACAACACATTGATCTGTAAAATGTGTTATCGATAAGTGTCATGAGAACCAAAAAAATTGATATCAAAAAGTAAGCATTTTTACTTGTATCTAAAATGTTTTTGGCAAACTTAAAAGCTCTAAAACATGCATCGCTGCACAGCAAATGAGTGTACGAATCAAATGAAACTTGAATTTCAACAAGTTTCTTATTCGCACAAACTGTACACAAATCATCTATCGGTGTAGGTCGCGCACCAGAACTCATCAGTTCGTACTTTTCAACGCAACTCTTGGAGCAAAATTCCTGGATCAAAATAAATTTTTTTTTTTAACATTTCAACAGCTTGTGAAAATAACAAAAATAAGATTAACTTACTTTCATGGTAGCTTGTTTCTCTCCAATTGGAACACTCACTGAGGAACTGCTGTTCGTTATATCGAGCTGACAATAGCTGCATGATTTTAAACCCTTTTTAAATTCTTCCAAACAGACACCGGAACAGAATTGACGAGCTTCGAGACCAAATCTAACAGCATACTTTCCCATGCTCACATGCTGCACGGCACAGTTGCAGAAAGCGCAAAATGATCCATGCTGTACTTGGTAACGGTCTAAAACATTAATGAAAAGCATAGTAATTTTGGTCGCACAGAAAAGAAAATCAGAAAATAAATACTTCCTTACTAATGCATTCTTCATTACAGAAGTCCATAGCTTCCCATGATAACGATTTTTCTTCTATGATATTATTGAGCCCACAAAACGCACATTTTCTTGAATACTGATCGGATTTCAAGACCCTAGTCGATGGTCTCGAGATAGTTGGGATAAAATGCTGCCCTTTTGCCGCCGATAGAATTCGCACAGGGGCAGGGATTTTTTTCTCTATGGAAATTTGATAACAGCTTTCTATGCACGCGAACATTCCCGCAGACGGAATGTATTTACATACGCGCAGCTAAAATACATGAATAATATTTAATACAAGCAAAAAAATGAGCTCAATAAAGGAAGAATTCTCGAAGTCTTACTCTACTACAACGACCACAAACAGTACTTTGTTCAACTTCCTCTGATTCGCCTTCAGTCTGAGCAACAATTTCCTAGAATATCAATATTAAATTTACAATGTTTACACCAAAAATGTATGTAAATTAGACGAATCAAGAAAACTTGAAGATCCAATACCTTAATTTGTGTTTCAGCTTTCTTGGCTGCTAGTCGTTGAGGTCGATTACTAGTTGATGAGCTTTTAGAGGAATCAGATTCAAATTTTACAGCCGCTAATTTACTCGGATCCATAAGTTTTTCGAGCCTCACAGGAGTAATATCAAATTTACGAATTTGTTTATTGACAACTTTAACCTCTTTCACTGAATTTTCATTCGCATCAGGAATAATACAGTTTTCTTCTTCACCTTCTTTTTCAGTATTACTAACGTCTACAGAATTTCCTGTTGTTTTCTCCGAATCAATTCCTGATTTGTCAGAAATTTTTACTGAAGTCTCATCGTTCGGAACCGCTAAATTAGGAGAAGTTTCAGCACAAATTGAATCCATTACTTCACTATTTTCATTAGCTTTAGAGGTTACCGTATCAGATTCAGCACTGTTTTTATCAACTTCATTCACATTTTTATCCGTAATTTCAACGTCCTCAGCTTCAGGGGCGAAGGGGTCCTTTTCTGTTGAGTCTATTACTTCTTCTAGGTCATCTTCATTGTCATCTACTTGAAAAACTTCAGTGCTTGGAGGCGGGTTTCCATTTTTCGAAACGTCATCATTAGAACTAATGTCTTTCGATGAACTGTCATCATTAAGATTGGACTCAGATTCAACAGATTCCGTGGGAATATTCACCTCTGTTTCGGCTATATTACTGTTTTCAGATATAAATGTTTCATTATCTTGTTTAGAACTAGAACTGGATTCATCTGCAATTGCAAGGGATTCAGTAAAAGGTGCTTCAATGATTGACTCATTTTCTACATAATCTAAACGGCTAGTTTTGTTTTTTCCATCAGCCTCCACGTCTGAAGTATCCATGGGCTCAATTGGAGAAGAGGGAAAATTGTGAGAAACTGATGACTCACCAGAATTTCCATCCACTTCACTTATTTCTTCAGATTCTACAGCAGATGCCGAAGTACCAATGGCTGTACTTTTCTCAGTTTCAGACTCACGGCCGACAGATTCATCAGATTTATGAATATTTTCAACATCACCAGTATATTCTTCATGAGTATTATTTACAGTCACCGAAAATTCAGTTAGATTAGAAATGTTTTCCGGTGGGTCTCTACGAAATAATGACTTATCAACAACAGAATCATTCTGAACTGTATCGGATCTATTCTTCGTCCCATTTTCAGAACCCTCGTCGTTCAATATTAGGTCTTCATTCCGTGTAACGATAGGAACATCACATGAATTGACTGCCCTCAGACAATCATCGTTTTTTAATATCAATTCGTCAATAACAGAATTACCTTTGTCGGCAATCGAATTACTCTGCGATGATTTTGAACTAGAGTAATTAACTTCACTATCATTGTCTTTCAGTGGTTCCACATTAACTGTTACTGTATCTACATTAGCCTTGTCATTAAGTAAACTGTTACTTAGTGATTTAATTTCACAGTTGCGTTGAATAGTTCCACTGACATGTTTCGTAGGTGATTCAAAGTCATCTGAACAGTCATTTATTTTCGAACCACTTACGAGTTTACAATTAGGAAGATCTTCTGAAAGTTTTGACTCGTTACATACATTATTCTCTTCCACAAGATTTTCCATCCTATTAAAACAGACAAAATAACAACTAAATAGTTCAAGATTAAGAATATTGACGAGTGAACGGGCAAAATTGTACATTACAATATTTTTGCTCAAATAAGGTTTCAACGTAAATTAATTTACAAAATATACTAAAAAGGTGTTTCGGAAGAAAAGAGTGCTTTGAAAGATAACTGCAGTTGTTTGTTTGAGGGAAAAAAAAGAAAAACAGAGTAGCTCATTTCCTAAATTAGAAAGTTGAATTGTGTTGCATTAGGTTCGACATGAGAAAATTTAGTTATTTTTGCGAGGGAGAAAAGAAACAATACACAAATCAGCATTGATAACACAAGATACCTGTTAATTCAAGTTTCAAATAATTAGTGACATAGTATTCATAAATAGCATGTACGATCCTTGAAGGGATAAATGAACACTGCAAAAAACACAAAACAAATTAGTTTGTTAACGTAGACAGATTGTCTTTCAGAAAAGCAGGTAGTATTTACCTCAAGTCTTGAAATTCATGTACAAAAATTCTCTAATCATTTTGTTGAATATAAAATTTTCAACTTTCATAATCTTAAGAATTAATAAAGAAAAATACACATGAGGGAACTTCGACCAAAAAATGATCAACTACACTTTCCAACCGGTTAAAAAAGAATTAATTAGTAGTTCAGCGGTTCATTTTATACTACTCTTGATTATTATGACAATTGACAAGTTTTTTCGGTTGTTTCCTCAAAATTCAACGCTCCGTTTTAAAACAACGCTCAACAAATTTTTTTCTATCTTCTCGAATAAAACTACATGATAGACGGAGCAGCATTGGTGATTTTTCTGCTTACCATGTTGCCACAACTAACATAGTAGACTACGAACATCCAAATACTTGACAACATGGTATTTTTTTCAAAATGGCGGAAATGCGTGAAGGTATGCGCAAAGATTTGAATTTAATTTGAAAAATGGGATTCAAAATGGGGGATTTTCCCTGAAAGAATGACTGTGGCGTTTGCGGCGTTATATATTATAACTATGTGGACAAACAAACGAGATAAAAGCGTGGTACGTAACAGTCTTCAACTTGGCTTAAAATAATTTGTCGTAATTCTCTTTAAAGAATTGTTGGCTTTTCATTGGACCTACCGAATTAAAAAGGAAACTCTTAGGAATAAAAATGAGACGGTAAACTATTATTTTGAGCCCTCAGAAGCTGACTCGCCGAGATAATAAAAAAAAAGAAAAAATTGTCTCAATTTCACTCTTTTTAACCGTTTTCATTAGTTAATTGCTGTTGATTGCTTGTTTGTGCACATAGTTCAACTCTTTTTCTGAGGCGCAACCCGTACTGTGATGTCAAAAGTAAATCCCCCGTTCAAGAAAAGGAAAAACTGAAAACAGTCAGAATGTGAAGTTGTTGATTTTTGACTACAGTCAAGGCTCTACACTAGTCATCGCAGTTAAAGAATGGTTAAATATGGACTACGCTACGACTTTTGCGGGCTGCTGAAGGATTTCCTGATTTTTACCGCTTCAAATTTTGATTCTGATTCTAATTTGAGAAAGTGGGCCAATTAAATCAACAGTGTAAACATGAAATACTTGCAAAATACAACGGAAAGAAAATTTACATCTTAGCCTATATGTGACGTATTAGCTCTGTTTGAAAGAACTAAACCTTCCTACACCAGGAAGACGATTCTACAAATGCAGGAATGTTATATGACTTTGCACGAAGTTTTACTTGAATATTTGTGGAATATCCCTACCGTACAAGTTGGTGTAATCCCATCACACAGAGCTATTTTTTCTTGATGGCGAATCAACAACTCTCCTTTCCACGTTTTATTTGTTTTTATTCCAAATGACTAAATAAATGAAGAACAAAGCGATGTGACTATATTCTATTCAAAATAAGGACAAATCGGGCCAAGCTCACCCTAGCTTATTTAGCGGAGAAAAGCTAAGAAATACGTCATCCGCCTACAAAACAATTCTGCTGCGTTTGAATTTGAATCAATTTTTTCCCCTTCCCGCTAACCATCGCACTTCAATGTAAAGGATTCGTGATTCATACCATTTTTTTTGAGGATTTTCCCACTCTTGACTGCATCTGTTACGGGTTGTCTTTCTCATTTGGAAATTGTAATGGAGAATAGGTACACTACACAGTGGCGGCGACTTCATGCATTTGGGCATGTAGCGCACGTGCAATATCCGTTAGTTTTTTGCTTTAAATGAGAATTTCCCACAAAAATACATTTATTCACAACTTCTATTATAGATTACTTCTACTCTGCAGAATTATCAAGATATGAAAGTTTCTTTCCAGACGTCGTTTCCAAAATTCAAAATAATTTTCGAGTCACATTATCAGCTATAGGGAAACATAAAACTGATTTTATCGAATCTAAATTGGTACTGGTAGGGGACCAACCCACTCACCCTTGATCAACCATTTTGTTTATTTATTTATTTTTTCGAATTTTACCCTGCATGGTAAAAATATGAATCACCACCTCTGTGACTACAAGTAACGATGATTGACACGTGGGAGTTTTACAACAGGCACCTTCAAACGTTTAGTCCAGTCTGTTAAATTTCAGTATTAGCATTTAGCCTTTGCTTGTTCCGAAAAAAAAAGGAGTTAAAATTGCCACCGGAGACAGGTTAAGAACGAAAACCTCGCTACAAAAAGTAGGTTTTGAGAAAAAGAATTATGAATTTTTCTAGTCACATTAATTGTCTATAAGGGGTATGTGTTAATGGTATGTTATGATTATATGAAATGTGTTAGCTGCTGACAAAATATTAGACAATGTGAAATTTAAAAGCATTTTTTCTTGAAAAAATGAATAATTAAGATGATAAAGTATGGTAAGTAATATATAATTTCAAATGATACCAAAGAAATATAATAAAGTTATGAAATAAAAAAAAAGAAAACACGAACATGTGGTCAATTTTCGTAAAAAGAAAAGTTCATGCAAATTAAAAAAAAAAAAAAAAAGAGAAAAAAAACTTTACTGGAAATACCGTCCAGTTGATCTGCACCAAAATTGGTAGCATGTTACCACAAATTACAATGAATATTTATTTCAAATTCGTACATAATTATGTTTCCAAAATTCCGCATTTCATGATTAATATAAAAGCAAAAATAGCGATACCGGAAGTACCGTCAGGCCGATCGGCACCAAAATTAGAAGCGAAATAAATAAAACATTTAGAGGGGCTATTCCGCTAATGTTTCGCTATATTTAGTTGTTAGGATCCTCTGGATTTTAGAATTATAAAAAAGAAGTCAATTTTCCTCCAACATAAGAATAAATTATTTATGAAAATTTAAGAACTTCAAACCAAAAGTTACTGTATTCCATTTTCTTCAATGAACTATCTCCATACAACAAAGTATTAAATATAATAGACGAGGCATGTCAGATGAAAAACGGCGCCACTTTTGAGACAAAGTATCCCTACTAATAAGGAAGGTACAATTTTTATATCATTTTAATCTAGGAGATTTGGTTTGATGTGGTTTCTAAATTATCAGTTACCTATATTAATTCCTTCATTTAATTCAATTATTTGAAGAAAAAAAATTCTCATCATCGTTAATAGTCCAAATAGGGGCCAAAAAATTTGAATTCCATATCATAAGGATAAGAGAAGTAGATCAAAAATTTTAAGAACAAACGAACGAAAATCAAAATAGTAATATGAATCAAAATAACAATAGAAATAATAATTTTAGAGGACCATACAATAATAATTATACAGGTAGAAATGGAAATTATAGGAATAATAACTAATATTATAGAAATGGGAATTATGCAAACAATAATAATAACCAAAATTCAAATTCATCATACAGAAATAATAATAATCAAACCCCAATAGTAATGAAGTAAATGCAAATAAAAGTGGAAATGGTCATAATAATGGGAATAAATACAATAATAATAGTAATTATAGAGGTAATAATTATAGAAATAATTACAGAGGAAATAATAGAAATGATAATTATAACAGTAATAATATAAAATGTTATAAATGTAATCAAAATGGACACACAGCACAAAATTGCGATAATAGCAATAATAATGAAAATAACAAAAATAGGAATAAAAATCAAAATAATTACCCACCAAAACCTAATAACAATAATACGAATGCCAATAAAAAAGAAACCCCTGAACAGCCAGTTAAGATGTCTTGTATGGTAAAAAATTTTATACTAAAGTCAAATGAATGGTTTGTAAATCAATTAATTAAAAAAGACAAACATAATTATATTGAATTAATAAATAAAGCAATTTCAGATGGAGCAGCTAAAGTACACTTGACTTTGGACTTAGAAAAATTAACAGATATTATAAAATTTGTTACTTCAATAAAATCACAATGTGTTGGAAAATATGCATTTTTGTATGCCACTCATACATTTAAAATGAACATAAAAATTAAAAATTCATTCAAACAATAATCACTAATTGAATTAATTAATGTCCACTATGTACCAGATCTTAATATACTAGATATAATTTTGGCTATCAAAATAACAAATACCGGGCTAATGAACATAGATCAACAAATAAATAGAGCCAATGTTTATTTCATAGAAACTGGAGAAATTTTTATTACTACCATAAAAGAAGAAGGAATATTTTACATACATTATAATGTTGAAAATGACATAAAAAAACAAAAACTTGTATGGTAGTTGTAGCAACTTCCTATACGTGGTGACAAGTGTGCTTACACACTCACCAGTAGGTTGTGTGACCTGTCCCTACATTATGTATGGCAAACATACTTTTGGTTCATGGGTTGGTAGCTCACCATTACCAATCTAATTTTATTACTGAGCTAGGCTCACACATACAACAGGCTCGATTAGTAGATGTGCGCATGTGCTACCTACTGCATCCTACACTAGTAATCCAAGAAAATGAAGATAAATAGGATAAATTATCAGTAGAATTAGAAATAGAAGAAGAAAATGAAAACAAAATCTCAATATCCAAAAATACTAATTTACTTCAGGACAGTCAAAATAAAAATCATATAGAAATAAATAATAATGAAAATACACAAAATTTAGCCTCAGAACATGCATGAAATTATGATAATATAAATAATGAAAATACAGATGATGAAAACCATGTTCAAACACAACCCCATACAAATAATGATGATAATAATTTAAATAAGAAAATGAACATACACAGAAGGCTGGGACATCTTAATGCAAGGTAATTGCAAAAACTAAAGAGTTTATCCACAGGAATACCAGAAAATATAAATTTTAGGGATGATGATTTTAAAAATTGTCAAATTTGGAGTATATCAAATAATACATGATTGGAACACAATAATGTTAGAAATAAACTCACCAAAAAATTGGAGATTACATCATTCGACATCACAGGGCCATTTACTCCATCAATGGCTGATCAAAAATATATACTGACCTTTATCGACCATTATTCCAAATACACATTTGTTGTGCTAATAACTAATAAAAACCAAGTTATTGTGAAATTCAAAAACATCATTATGTCTATGTGAAACAAGTTCCCCAATAACCCTACAAGTTTGATTAGATGTGATAATGCAAGAGAGTATACAGACAGTAGAATAATTAATTATTGTACTGAAAGAGGTATTACGATCAATTACGTAGTCTCCTATACCCCAGAAGTGTATAGTGTTGTTAAAAAGCAAAATCAAACTTTGAAGAGGAGAGTAAGAGCTTTGTTAATTGATGCCAGTCTGGACATAAAATATTGGTCATATGCAACAGAGTTATAGCAGCTTATTTCACAAAAGCAAACCTAGAATACAAAACACTTTACAAAATGTTCTATGGAATAAAACCGAATTAAAAAATTTAGAAGTATTTGGATCTCTGACATACAGACATATACTAATAGAAGTTCGTAGGCAAAATGTTACAAAAGTCAAATGAAGGAATAAAATTAAAATAGATACTAAATTAGCACACAGAGCAGAGGAAAACATAATGATGGGATATACTAACACAGGATATTGTTTAAGAGACTCTTTCGAAGCAAAATCTTACATAATATGCGATGTAAACATGGATGAATCCATAAATATAAAATCTTTGAAATTAGCATATAACCTTTAATTTTGAAACCAGCAAATTATTCAAATGATTTAGGAATAATTAATCCAGTAATAATAAACATTAATATAAATTATTATAAAACATATATTGAGGACTGTGTACCAAAAACTTTTCAGGAAATAAATACCAACCCTTTCAAAAATGAGTGGATAAAGGCAATAAATGACAAATTCAATTCATTAGATGATATGAAAGTATGGGAAATAGTGGAATATGATAGACAAAAATTAATTGATACAAGATGGATATTTACAATAAAATATGATGAATATGGCAATCCAAAACCTAAAGCAAGATTAGTGGCAAGGGGCTTTAAAGACAGAACAGATTACAATATTACTCACACCCATGGGACTGTAACTTCAATTTTCACAATCAGATGGTTATTATCAACAGTCAATAAAAATAATTTAATTTTCATACAATATGATGTAAAAACAGCTTACTTAAATTCCCCAATAATCAAACCAATATTTGTGAGAAGGCCAGAGGGAATAAATATCATGTCAAATCAAGTTTTGGAACTGAAAAAATTGATATATGGCTTGAAAATTTCAAGCAAATCTTGATATAGAATAAAAGAAATGGGATTTACAAGACTAAAATCAGATATATGTTTATACATGAAAAATCAAGAAAAAGAAATAATATATTTTTTAACCTACCTAGATATCTTCATAGCCACAAACAAACAAATTGAAATAATAAAAATAAATGATGAACTTCTAAAAATATTTACACTAACAATAATAAATGATCCAAAATTTTTTGTTGGACTAGAAATTAATAGAAATGTTGAAAATCATACGACATCCATAACCCCCAAATAAACATATAGAAAAAATGCTTAAAAAACAAAATGACTGAAACTAAAATTTTGAACACTCCATTGGAAACCGGCCTTAAAATCGATAAAATAACTGGAAAAGATGATACTGAATTTTGATCTATGATCGGAGCATTTTTGTATCTGGCAAGACTCACAAGACCGGACATACTTTTCCCAGTAAATTTTTTTCTCACATTACCAAAATTCTTTCAATGATACACTAAAAAAAAAATTGCGTTAAAAGAATATTTAAATATGTTAATGCACTAAAAAATCATGCCCTAACATATAGTTCAAAAAATAATGGAATACAAGCTTACACAGACACCTCATATGCCCCACAAGCAGATGATAAAACAATAGATTTGAATAATTTAAGCAAAGGCAAATCAATTTCAGGAAACATGATTTTTGTAAATGGAGATTTAGTTAATTGGAACTGCTCAAAACAAACAATACACACTTCTTCAAGTACAGAGGCAGAAATTATAGCAGTTTTTAACACAATGAACATGATAAAAGTATGCCATAGTTTGCATTTTGAAATTTTAGGGGAAAAAATAATAATTGATACCATGGAAGATAATATATCAACACAAAAAATATGTTTTAGGGACAGTCAGAAAAAATCGAGGGGCTCATGATTAAATGCTACTCCATTTTAGAAGCATTGAAGAACAAAATAATAAATTTTAGATCGGTAAGTTCAGAAAACCAACTTGCAAACATATTAACAAAATCTTTAAACAGAACAAAACTCAAAAATTTGTAATAAAAATTCTGGAAAATGTAAGCATATACACATAATAATATATTTTGTTTATTTCCATATCCAAAAAATTAAGTAAGTTGTCCCACAATCAAACAGAAGTCGAAACAAGTCCAATCTTGAAAATAGGAAAATTAATGCTTCAATATAATACAATAAAACTTTCATATCTTTTTCTTACTTGTTTGTGTGTTTTCTGTTTGTGAATTTTGACTTGTATCACATTTTTTGACTGGTCTGTCCTCTACTTTTTGTAATTGTGTATTATTGGACTGTTCAGTAGAGATGTGCGTTTTAGTTCATTTGGTGGATTTAGTTCAACAGGTCTCTGTCTTTTGAATGAACTAGTTCAAAATGAAGGAAATGAGCTGCATGAATCAAACCTTTGAGTATGTATTATTTCATATGGAGAGCAATTCGTATGTATTCTCTATACGTAGTTACTTTCTTTCATTCCCTAAAAAAACACTTACTATTTCGTTTAATTTTTGTTGATTGATAAGTGTGGAATACCTTGTTGTGAGAGATATTCTCACCAGAAGGAAATTCTACAGAATTTAAGCATGTTCAGCCACTTCGTACATAAGTATGGGTAAGTCAGAACCAGACCAAACAATGGAAATTTTAGAGCCGATTTGGGTGGTTTATATATGGCTTATTTACACTCACACAAACACACGTACGTGAGAGAATACGTACGTTGGTGAGAATGGCCAGGTTGCATCATCCCCTATCGAGATAAGAGATGGCTGGCCAGTTTGTGTACAAATCATGACATCATCTTATTGTGTCACAATTTGGTACTCGTACATTACCTGCAAGTATATACAGGTAATTACGATCAAACGTAATATGTGTGTTTAATGTCACAAGGACGATTATTTGCCTGCCCTTTGGGGTGGCGACTGTTGTTGAGGGGTGCGAGCCCCTTTACCTCATACTGTTGAGTCCCCACAGCTACTCCCCCCCAGTTTTTGCGCCACAAAAATGATCAAAACGCGCAAGGCCTGGGGGGATGTGCGGGTTTTTACTTCCGCCTCTGGTTGGCCTCCCATTTTGACAGGGCACTACCTACCGCAGCCCCGACGCACTCGTAGGATTCCCTACGGGCGTGCATTTGGGCCAGGTAATTTGCCCTACTGTCCTCTCCCCTATGCCTAGAAGGTACATTTTTCAAGCTGGTGTAGGGATGATGATGGGAGTGAGGGGGCAGCAGATGTTTAAACTATGGCTTCCTTAACATCGGGGAGTTCAAATTCCCCGATGTCCAGGTGGCCATCTTTGCCTTTTCATTTGCGGCCCTCTCAGCCGTAAACAAGAACCTCTTCAGTACCCAATTTAACTCTGGTTTTGGCTCCAGCTTCGGGGGTTCCAGAGTCGGAGTCGATTCCTTTGGCAACCGAAGAGGAGAGATTATTGGAGGCAGTGGAGTCGTCTTTTCCGCTAGGACATCGTCTACGGGAGGAGCCATATCCATTAGCAGCTCCTCCTCTATCCGGTCCAGCTCCATCTTCAGTTTGTGAGAATTCAGCAGTTTTCCGGGCAGTTTGGGAAGTGGCCGACTTTAGGATGGTGGTTGGCAGCGACATTAGAATGGGTTTTAAAGGAAAAGGAACCAAAAATATTGTTTCAGAAAACACGTCCAAGATCTATGGCAGTTCTAAAACGGGTGAATCTACTGCGATTTTCGATTTACTATTACAGTTTCGTTTTATTATTTTCACATCTTCTTATCAGCATATAGAGGGGATAGCGCTAAAAATTCTCGGCCGTATGCAAGTTTTCTGGTTAAGTTCTGATCGGTTTAAGCAAAGTTATGACATAAATAAACTCATAGAATATATTTTTCGAATTTTATTACAATGGAATCTCCGCTTGTGACGTCACAACGTTGTGATTATCTTTGTATTTAACGGTAAATGCACGATGTGATGTTTATTTCCGTATCGCACGTGGATTTGTTTATTCCTGTCGTTTTCTTTTTGTTGGCATTCCTCGTTTGCTTATCTCCGGAGTTTCTTTTGTCTCTCGGAATTCCGATTTTCATCGCATATTTTTTAGTGGGTTTAAACTTACATAGCGGATATTACTTCTTCGGGAGTAAATTTTTTTTTTTTTTGCATTAATCTCTCAGACATGCGAGAAGGGTGGGAATTTTAGCGTTTTTTACTGTCTAGGGGCCTGCCTTTTTTTTGTGGGCATAAGGGGGCCTTGGAATCGAATGTTTTAGTAGTAACATCGTCCAAAAATCTTAGACTTTTTTTTTGTTTTCTGTTGTGAATTATTTATTTCACTTTTTTCAACAGATTCTTCTGTATTTGTTTGGAAACCTGTCTGGATATTTTCTACGTTCTTCCTCTGCAACCTTTTTATTCTTTTATCTTCGCTTACCATGTATGCAGGCTTCAATCGACAGATTGAAATTGTTCGAGGTTTACCTGCAATGAGTATCACAAAGTTCTTTTCATCTCGAGATACTACTTTGTAAGGACCGGCATATGGTTTCTCCAGCACAGATCTCATTTTTTCGTCTCTAACAAATACGTGTGAGGTATTGGCCAAGTGTTTCGAGACGTAAATCTTAGGCTGGCCATGGCGAGCTGCCTGTTTTAGAAAGTTGTTGGCATCATTTCTTATATTTTGTACCATGATTTCAGGGCTAACTTCCTTCGATTTTGTGAAGAAGTCCCCTGGGAGGCGTAGCTCATCGCCGAATGCTAATTGCACTGCAGAATGACCTGTATCCGTTTGTAGGGCAGATCGAAGGCCTAAGAGGATGGTAGGGAGTACATCTACCCATCTCTTTGTATCATGTGACATGATAGAGGCTTTGAGAGCTCTGTGCTATCTCTCAATTTTGCCATTGGCTTGAGGATGGTAAGCTGTGGTATGACTGTGTTGAACACGAAGCTTATTTGCTAACTCTTTGAAGAGCGAGCTCTCGAACTGGTGACCTTGGTCCGTAATTATGACTTTTGGTATGCCATACCTCGCAATCCAGGTATCGTATAACCTTGCAACTACTGTAGGAGCTGTCATCTCATGTAGAGGGATTGCTTCTGGCCATCGTGTTGCCCTGTCTATTATCATTAACAGGTATCTGTGTCCTTGAGTTGGTGGCAATGGGCCTACCAAGTCCATATGTACAGTTTTAAACCACTCTGTTTGTTTGAAGGATTTGAGGGGCGAGTGAGTGTGACTTCCTACTTTGGATTCTTGAAAGTTGAGGCAACTGCAAGCCAATTTGTTGCAGTCAGACTTCATTCGTGGCCATACAAACCTTGCTGAAATCATATTAGCACTACATTTTGGCCCAGCATGTGACAGATTATGTACACTGTTGAAAGCCAACCTGCGATATTTTACCGGTAGAAATGGCCTATTCTTACCTGTACTGACATCACAAGTTAATAAAACATCAGTACCGGGAATTCTTCTCTGTCTCAATTTGAGAGTAGCATCATCGTTCGATAACAACTCTTGCAATTCTGCATCCTTAAGCTGTGCTTTAGCTATTTCAGCATAAGGTAATTGGACAGGAGCCAAGATAGCTTCGATTCTACTCAAGTCATCAGCTGGAGTGTTAAGTTCTCCACTTATATACTGAATGTCGGTAGTCAATTGACCAATATAGTCTAATTATCGTGCTCTTCTCGGTGATGCCGGTTCTGCTTTTTGTGTGAAGGCATATGTTAGGGGTTTATGGTCAGTATACACAGAAAAACATCTACCCTCTAATTGGTGTCTGAAATGCTTCAACGCAGCAAAAATTCCGAGCAATTCCCTATCGTATGTGCTATAGTTCTTTTCTGCTTTTGAGAGCTTCCTCGAGAAGAAAGCTAGCGGTAACTTCTTGTTGTCTTTGTCAAGTTGGTACAAGGTTGCACCAATAGCAAAATTAGATGCATCGGTACTTACGCATAATGGCAGACTTTTGTCTGGATTTGCCAATAGAGTTGCATTTGCCAGTGTATCTTTGATTTTCTCAAAGGCCTGTTCGGCTTCTTCATTCCATTCGAGTGGAGTTTTATCTTTCTTTTTGCTTGTCTTAATTAGTGCAAACAGCTTACTTTGTTTGGCTGCTGCATTCTTCATGCAACGTCTATAGAAGTTCACCATCCCCAAGAAGCGTCTGAGTTCAGCGACATTTGAGGGTTTTGGGAAGTTCAATATTGGCTCTACTTTGGTCTTCAAGGGGAAAATTCCTTCAGTCGAGACTTGGTAGCCGAGGAAGTCAATTTCAGTCTGTGCATATAAGCTTTTACCTACGTTGATAGTAAGCCCGGCAGCGTGTATATGCTGTATGATGGGTCTTACATTCTCCTTGTGCTGTGGCTCACCACCTTCAGAGCAAATGCAAATATCATCCAAGTATGCTACAAAGTGTGTATATGATTTTGTTTGTAATGCACTTGATAAGAAATGATGTTGTGTGTACGAGATATACATAGTCAATGCTGGAAATGTTTCTGTCAGTCATAGGTATGTTTTGTGAAGTGGGAGTCATGGGAAATTATAAACATATTACTGTCTCAATTCGCTAGTAAAAAAATACCATACAGCTATGTCATTGAAAAACATTGTTTATCTAAGAATAAGTTTCTCACTTGTAAATCTCTAGTCTATAGGCACCTTCACTTTTTTCACCCTTATTTCTACTGTTCCACTGTTACTTTTTTCTTTTTTTTTTTTTTAAATTATATTCTATACATTTACATCTGAAACCCATTCAAATGAGATCTTCCTGGATAAAATTGATCCATTAGTTCCAGAAGAAAAAGGAATATAAGAAAACTGATTGCCTATTAAATATATAGAAAGATTAGGGTTACAGGTTTTTCTTTCAAAATTTGCGGTTTTCAGCTTTTTGATCTGAAAATACTAGTAGTAACGTAACTATACTGTTCCAAAAGAGAAACTTAAGAATTCTTCAAGGTGCAAACAAGTGGCCTTAAATAAAAATAACAGAAAATGAATTGAATAATACAAGGGAAAATAAAAAATTCAAAACTAACTGATTTATTCCATTTTGCAGCCAGAGTAAATCTGCACTATTTCCTCCCTCATAATGTCCACACATGTGGTGTATTGCTGGTATTGGTTTATATTTCTACAAAAGTAACGTCAATAAAACAAAAATAAAGAAGTAACGGTAACGTTACAGAGAAGTGTTTAAATCTCTCAGGATTCAGGCTTTACGACATTGTGATTGGTTGTTTTTGTCAGTTCTTCTATATTTTTTTATTTTGAACTGATCAATGTTCAAATCTGACGTGACACTCTCTTGTAATCCACAGTTGATATACAGATGTTTGCAGTTTGAATCCCATTGACGGAGCATGTTAACTAATTCTTTTTGGTTTTTTTTTCATGAGTTTATATGTTGATTAAAGTATATGGTTCATTTGTGGCATATGTGGTAGGATCTTTCAGGGAGATAGGGGGCTTAGTCCATAGTATGCCACTTTGGGGGCGATGACAGCGAGGGATCGAAGTGAGTGGGGCAGGAGACCACTCTGCAATCACCAACGTATAAAGTGGTATGCCTTGTCTAAGGCACCTTGCATCATCCGACAGATCTTTCCACCAGTAATGTTTTGGCGGGTATAGGATCCTAAGTTCACATGAGAAAAAAAAACAACCAATCACAACCTGGTAAGCCAGAGTCCTGAGTGAGATTTAGACACTTGTTATTTTAGAACAAAACCAAAATAAGCAATACTACCAATACCAAAAGCAATAACGTATCAACCAAAAATTTAGTGCCAGTATCTTTTTTTGGTCAGTAACTTGATAAGTAACAGGAACGAAATTGAAATGCTATCTCAACCTTAATAAGAAGAAAAATTGTAAATAATTATACACAGCTATACGGATACGTAAAAAGTAGTTTTAATATTATAATTTTATAAAAAATAAGGCTCATTCCTCAAGTCTGTATAGGTTTATCGAACTTTGTCCAGTTTTTTTTTTTTTCATTTAGATGTTCAAAGTGTTAGCTCGAATTGTGCTTCAAAATACCAAAAATTAAATTTTTGGTGAATATTTGAAAATAAAATCCTTATTTGACAGAGACACGAGTACAGTCTACTGAATAGATGTATTTTAATACTGTTCAACTTTTTGAAGTGGAGGATGCTGCAGGAATATGAAATTTTGAGTAGCCTACTTGTTAATCCAATGTTTCAGGGAATCAGATATATCAAAATTTTTTCAGAGGGGTTGAATGGGTCAAAATCTACAACTATTCAAGTCTACCAAACTGCATCAAAATCTGTTCAGTAGTTTCCCATTGATACTTGGACAAGCTTTTACATTATTATTTTATCAACATATATAATTATAGATAGATGCTACAATTCAATATTACTTTCTGGTTCCTTTCTCCATGAATTAGAAATTCATAACTACGAATTCTTTATCTGAAAACAACCAGCTGATCAGATGCACAGCAAATAGTCATTAAAGCTTTAGAAAATGCAAACTATGGAGAACAAGAGACATTAAAACTTTTCACCACTCACGTAAACTTTACACGCCCGTGTGGTAGTTCCAAGATCTTCTGTTCAATCATTAACAGACTGAGATTGAATTCAAATTGTCAATGAGTTCATTTCTTTTGAGGCAAAAAAAGGTTGAAATAACAACTTTAGCTGGAACTTTGGGCACGGGAGGGTTTTCAGCACAACTTAAAACATTTAATAATTTACAATAAAAAATAATTTTTAAGAGATATGCTTTTATGACTGTAAAACTTTGTATACATTCCACTTCACCTGACAACCTATTACATGATAAAAGCATAGGCAGATGAACAAAATTGATTTCAAAAAATTATAAATATCTCTGCCGCGTATCAGCCGCGGTAAGTGTGTATTTTCCAAGTGTCAGATTTTGTAATGGCTACCATCTGAAAACCAGTTGACCGATTTCACTCAAATTCAATACCGAACCAGTCCCTAATAGTCTCTAACTGCCATAAAAATTTCAAGCAAATCTTTTTATTTACGGGAATTATCGTGATGACAACGTGGTGGGTTTGCAACACTTTCAGAACTCCTTCCTCCGAAACTAGTGGATATATTTCAAAAATTTTAAGACAAATCTTCTACAACTACCCCAAGTTTCATTGCCATAGGTCAAACAGCGGAGACTCCACAAACTCCCAAAAAGTGCCAAAGTGAGCAAAAACTGGAAATATAATATAATATATATATATATATATATATATGTAAGCTCTTTAGAAAATAATGAAGAATCATGTAGACACATCTTTCATCTTTCCATACTTAAAATCCATCAATAGATGAATATAATACAAATCTAATATATATATGAGAGATCTCTGCAACTCACTATGTCAGCGAGTGCGAAACACAGACAGAAACTGTGGTTATTTTAAGAATGTGAATACATATTCTTACATCCCCATTCTTCGAGGGGGAGCCGCACTAGGGAAAGAACTGAGCTGATCGTTTACTAATTAGCATTCTGTCTTCCTCAAGATCATCCCACTAGCTTGGCATATATTGATGGATTTGTAAGATCTTTAGAAAATAATGAAGAATCATGTAGACACATCTTTCATCTTTCCATACTTAAAATCCATCAATAGATGAATATAATACAAATCTAATATATATATGAGAGATCTCTGCAACTCACTATGTCAGCGAGTGCGAAACACAGACAGAAACTGTGGTTATTTTAAGAATGTGAATACATATTCTTACATATATATATATATATATATATATATATATTATGTACGGAAGAATTTGAGTGATCTAAACATTCGTGATCTAAGACTCAGAATCGGCGCTTTTTCACAGGTCCCTTCATTGCACTGAATGCAATAGTTAAAAATCACAGCCCTTCTAGAAACTGAACCCATACCTCCCTGTATTCAAAGCCCACATGTTACCATGCGCTAAAGCTGGTGATATCAAATTATCATAACAAACAAACCCCTATAGAAGGGATTACAACAACCATATTGGAGTACAGTGCACCCCAGTGGACTGATATTCAACATCATATTTCATTGCGTTAGTAGTTGCAATAAAGGTGTATAAAAAACACCGAACAGATACGATATGTAGAAACGTTATGGATTTTATAATTAGGAAGGGAAGAGCTAAAAATTTTAATAAAATTGTTCGAATAGTTAGAATATTTTTTGTTTGCAACCTCCACAATATTCGATAATTCCAGGGTCAAAATAAAATTTTCCACAGACAATTTATGCAAATAAGTTGATAAACAAAAAAATTATTAAAAATACACTACTAAAACTTAAAACTTCTTATAGGAATTTGAAGTTTCTTAAACCGATGTATGATGATAATAGTGGATGTAACAATAATTAGGAGCACCGCATTTCCAGTACTTATTACAACAATAGAATAAATGAATTCCGATGGGTTTTAAAAATGATCAGAAAGTTTAATTCGTTCCTACTTCACCCATAATATGGAACCAAAAAGAAGTGTTGAATTTCTTGAGGCAGATTTGTAATGTAGGCACATATGTATCGTACTCCGATGAAATAGTTACCAACTTTTAACAACATTTTGAAAAATAAATTTTGTTTTATTTTTTCTAGGGATCACGAGATATTTTCTCGCGCTAAACTGACATACTGATTACTGAGACTTGAAGTCGTAGAACAAAAATACACTCGCCACAAACATCAAAACTAATTATTCAAAAAATTTCAACGTTCAAAAATGTGTTAACTTTTAACCAGTTTTTTTGGGAGGGATAAAACCAGTTCTTCTGGTAGTTTTCTTTTTCTCCATGTCGGTTTCTTGCAATTCTGAACAGACTTCCGCATAGATTTCTCGTTGTTCTTCTTCTGGAATAGTGTTCCTAAATAAAATTGAAATTTAAGAGGAGTTACACGATGACGAGTTAGTTATGATAAAATTAAATACCTGTAATGCCACATCAAGTCATATTTTACTGGACGTTTGTAAAGTCTTTCTCTTTTTTCAGCCCTTATTAAACGAGTTCTGGAAGTCTCGAAAGGTGCAATACCAGCATAATCACACGATTCATAACGAGTCCGATAAGGACGAGCCTTTAATTTTACCTAAAATTATGAGTTTAAGAAAATTAAAGCCACATGACAAATTAATAAAATTGTGTTAAAATAGAACAGGAGCAGTGTACTTGTATTGGATTCACTGGTACAGGAGTTCCTTCAGGTACAAATTCTGGCTCCATATCAAAGGGGATCGAAGAATACTCTGGCTCGGCGTCACGCAAGTACAACAAATCTTTATCTAACCGTTTTTCCAAACGTAGCACTTCAATTTTTTGCAGTTTTGGATCGTATAATTCATATAAAACCTCAACACCTGAATACAAATTGAAGATTTTCTAATCTTTTCGTTTGAAAGGACACGCTGAGAAAACTACAGAAAACTGTGCTTTAAACCTTGATTATCGACAATATTCCTTAATGTAAACGACGATAGAAGACCAGTTTTTTCGCGAAGAATGCATATTCCAACGAAACGAGTCACCTTTTCTGGAGCATGATCAGTTGAAGATGTAACCGCTAAAATACTACCTGATAAAACAATAATTAAGTTTATAGTCGAACAAAAGCAGATAAATTTTACGAATTTTGAATATTAATAGCTGCCGTTCTAATGGTTTCCAAGTTTAAATTTGGTACATCAATCGTTAACAGTGAGTACATTGTGTACACTAAATTTAGAGGAGTATTTAAACAAGGACAGTACCAAGTAATGCAACGAGCGATGAGTATAACACTAACATCATTCAGTACGCACCGACGTAAAATTCAGGAATAATGATATGAATTCTTCTATTGATCATGTCTCTTCGTTCGAGTTTTTCTTTTATAGAATTACGCCACGGTATATAAGGATGGGGTAAAAATTCAGGATATTTAAACCTCACATCGAGAGAAACAACGGGTTCCCGCTCTTGATTAGCCGGAAGATCACGTTTGACTGCTGACCTGATCCCCGCACAACATTGAATAAGAGACTCTGGAAGAAATGGAAGAAATTTGCAGATTAAAATGAAAAAATTAGGAATAGCGTAAACAAGGAAGTAAGAGAGAAAATACAAGCAATGACATACTCTGGGATTTCAAGAACTCTGACATCGGAATTAAATCACGTTGAAAACAAGAGCGAATAATAGAAAGCATAATGTTGGTCGCTCAGTGAAAGTAAAAAATATCCAAATATTTAATCAAAGTTCTCATAACAGAAAAAATAAGAACGGATGTTTTAATGATTTGAGCAAAATTAATATTCTATAATTTCATATTCAATTTTTATATAAGTATAATAATTATTTCAATAAAACTTACAAATCATTTATTGAAGAGTTGAATAAAACACTACACATCTAACAGGAGTGGGCAGATACGAATTTTTTGGGTCAGGAATTCCAATCGCGTATCTTTTGTTGTAACGGAAATCCCACCTCCTCTCATTCTTCATCATCGTCACTATCACACTATATATATATGTCATACGTACACTCTCATCACGAAGTGTTTCCACTTCTACTTTCGATCCGATATCGCTGTTGCTTCGCCATTTCATATTTCGTTTGTAAAATATATTTTAGTCGCTAATAAAGAGTCATAAAAGTAGAAAGTCTCAAGTTCTTTCGATCCTCGTTCTGTACACCTCACATCATGGTAGCCATCGCTGCGGTAGAACTTTGAGGAGAGACTTAGAAAATTTAAATCGATGGAATAATTATTTTTTGAATTTAATTTACTGCTGTGCCTGAAATTTTTTATGTTTTTTATTGAATAATACACGAAATAGTTATCGTGTCTTCCAAGAATTTTTTAACTCGAATTTTAATTTATTTTGAAAATTCAAAATTAAATTGAGAAACTAGAAGATGAAGTTCCAGACTTAATAACGGCCAATCCTGGAAGCCATCAAATGCTAAATCCAGAGGGAACGCCAAAGAGATCGTGAGAACAGCCAAAGGAAACCTGCTCCCATCATCGAGGACTCGTCGTAGATCCACACATCGAAGAACCAATTTTTTTGGCCAACACAGAGCAAAATTCAGGCAGGAAGTACGGAGGTAGACAGCGAAGTAAAAAAAAGACATAAATCATTCATCGGCGCAGCGGGAATTATAAGGTAAAATTATTGTAAAGGTAATATTTGTTGAAATTAATTATTTTTTCATATTTTGCGATTGTATTTGAGCTAGACTAAAACAGTAAAAATTAATTAAAATTTTTATGTCCCAAACAATAAATTTGTCTGAAAGAAAAATTGGTAAGTATAACATAGAAAAGGAGGATTTAGAGGAATTGGTAAAAAAGTTTGAAGGAGAAAAAGTTGTTGATCTCAAAATAGAAATTTACAATTTACCCTACGTTAAATATTTTACGGGTGAGATAATATTAGAATCGTTTGTGATAGATATATCAGGGAGAATCGAGGAGATTAGTAGTTTTAGAATCTTCAGTAAATTATTTTTCGAGCAGAATTTATAGTTCTGAAAAATCGAAAGAGAAATTTATGAACAGATTCTTTAATTAATTAAATAATAAAAACTGGATAAAAAAGGAAATAGTGAAAAAGAAAATTTAATTAAGAAAATTGAAAAAGGCTCGATAGAAAATAAAAAATACACACCTGTTATTAATAAAGAAAATAGTCTATTAGGATTTCATAAAACGGAGGAAAATATGGCATCCCCGAGTGAACTTAAACCCATACAAGCACCCCTGGGAAAAGTTTTTAACGGAAAATACTACTTAGACTGGCGTAGGATGATTATTTCAACCATCAAGGGAGCTGGATATTACGATATTTTTGGGGAACACGAATTTTTACAACCATATATCGATAATATAGATGATCTTAATTTTCGACCTGATAGAAATATGATGAACTATTGCAAAATACAAGATAATGCTAAGGCATTTGTGTTAGAAAGAGTATCAAACGATATAACAAAACAGATAAGGGACTGTAATACAGCAATATTAATGCTAAAAAAATTGGATAATATTTATGGCACGAAAACTTTGGTCACAGCCAATATGGCAAAAGCAAAATGGTTAGAATTCAGGTTTCAACCAGGCGGAAACATGAAAGGTTTTTTAAAGAAATGGGATGAACTGGTAACAGATGTGAGAGATAGTGGGAAAGAAGTTACTGAAACAGAAGAGTTGGAAAATTTGCAATTAGCATTATGTTACAAGCAAGCAATTGCAAAGATACAATATGAAAATCTACCTGCTAATGAAAAAAATTTAGACAATTTTAAAAGAATATTGAGAGAGGACTCTGACCAAAAATTTAGGGATCAGACCTTGAAAAAACAAAATAATAATAATCAATCCAACAACAATTATAGGAATAATGGGAATAATAATAATAATAGATATAATTATAGAGGAAGATATAATAATTATAGAGGTAGAAATAATTACAGGGGAAATAATAATAATTATAATAACTTTAGAAATGGAAATAGAAATAATTTCAATGGTAATGGCCCGAATGGTAATACTAATACTAATGGTAATGGAATGGACCAGAGCCAAAGTAATGGTACAAATAATAATAATAATAGTAATGGTAATTACAGGGGAAATAATTATAGAGGCAATCCAAATTACAGAGGAAATAACTATAGAGGTAATGGGAGAAATAATAATCAAAATAATCCAAAATGTTACAAGTGTGGCCAATTTGGGCACATAGCACAAAATTGTACCAATAATAATCCTCAAATGAATAATAGCAACGATAATACGAATAGTAATCAGGGTAATTACCCACCAAAAATAAATACAAGTCAAGCAAATAACAATAAAAGAGATAATTCAGAACACCAGGTGAAAATGTCCTGCATGGTAAAAAAATTTAATAGTAACAATAATGAATGGTTACTAAATGAATTAATTAATAATAATAAACACAATAATGATGAAAATTACGAAATATTAAATCATAGAGCAATTTTAGATGGGGCTGCAGAGGTACATCTAACATCCGATCTTAATAAATTAGTAGATGTTAAGAAATTTGTAACCCCAATCAAATTGCAATGTGCAGGAAGAAATACTTTTTTATATGCCACACATACAGGTAGAATGGTGATCAAGGTCGAAAATTCCAATAAAATTCAATCATTGATAGAGTTAAATGACGTCCATTATGTGCCGGATCTAAATTTAGATATTATTTCAGCTATTAAAATAACAAATACTGGAATAATTAATATTGATCAGCAAAAAGAGATTGCGAATATCTATTTTATTGAAACTGCAGAAATAATCATAACTGCGAAAAAAGAAGAGGAAATATTTTATATATATTATAATGTAGAAAAAAAAAAAGTAGATAATAATAATAATACCGAAAAAAATATAATATGTGCCCCCATTACTCAAGATATGAACGATGAATGGGATGATTTCACAGTAGAACTGGAAATTCTTGAAGAAGAAACTAATACTGAACCATCTCAGGGGGGTGAAAATGAGGAAATAATAATTGAAAATAACGAAAATAATAATAACAATAATAAATCACAAACGAATAATAATACGAATAAAAAATTAATAATACATAGGAGACTTGGACACTTAAATGCCAGATATTTGCAAAAATTAAAAACTTTAGCAATTGGCATTCCAGAAAACCTTAATTTTAGGGATGAAGATTTCGTAAATTGCCAAATATGTTGTATTGCCAATAATTCGAGGTTGGGTCATACTGGAATCAGAACTAAACCAACTCGAAAATTAGAAATAGCGTCATCAGACATCATGGGTCCGTTCACGCCCTCTGTGGCAAATCAAAAATATATTTTAACTTTCATAGACCATTTTTCGAAGTACAAATTTGTCATGCCTATAGCTAATAAAAGCCAGGTGACAAATGAATTTAAAAATATTATACTGTCGATGAAAAATAAATTTCCTAAATACCCCATAGGGACTATAAGATGCGACAATGCAAAGGAATACACCGATACAAAAATAATAAATTATTGTAATGAGATGGGCATAACAATGGATTATGTTGTACCATATTCTCCAGAGTTAAATGGTGTTGCCAAAAGGCAAAATCAAACTTTAATGAGGAGAGTACGGGCCATGTTGATTGATGCCAATCTCGATATAAAATATTGGTCCTATGCTGTTGTTTCAGCAGCCTACTTAATTAACAGATCACCCACGAAGGCAAATGAGGGGTTTAAAACACCGTATGAATTATTTTATGGAGTAAAACCACATTTGAAAAATCTAAAAGTCTTCGGGGCACTGACTTATAGGCATATACCCATGGAAGTTAGAAAGCAAAATGCGACAAAAGCAAAATCAAAATCAAAAGATAAAATCGACCCGAAACTAGCGCATAGGGCAGAGAAAAATATAATGATGGGCTATACGAATACTGGATATTGTCTCGGAGATCCCTATAATACAAAATCATATATTTCATGTGATGTCAAAATGGATGAAAGTCAAAACATAAAATCACTATTAATAAATAACAAACCCTTAATAATAAAATCGGCAGATTATGAATATGATTTGGGAATAATTAACCCTGTTATAATGAATATTAATATAAAATACAATAAAGCATACATAGAAGATAATATCCCAAAAACATTTTCTGAAATAGATACGAACCCCTTTAGGGAAGAATGGATCAAGGCCATAAATGATGAATTTAATTCCCTCGATGATTTGAAGGTATGGGAAATAGTAGACTATGATCGCCAAAAACTAATAGATACAATATGGATTTTTACTATAAAATTTGATGAATTTGGAAATCCAAAACCTAAAGCTAGACTTGTGGCACGAGGCTTTAAATATCAAACAGAATATGGTATTGCTGAAACCCATGGCCCGGTAGCATCTATAGGAACAATAAGACTATTATTATCTATAGTCAATAAAGAGAAACTAATAATGGTTCAGTACGATGTAAAAACTGCCTACTTAAATTCACCCATAATAAAACCCATTTTTGTCAAAAGACTAGAAGGCATAAATATTAATAAAAATCAAGTACTCGAACTCAAAAAGTCAATTTATGGATTGAAAACATCCAGCAAATCGTGGTACGACTTATTGGACGCAAAAGTAAAAGATATGGGATTTGAAAGAACAAAAAGTGATAGATGTCTTTATATAATGAAAAATAATAATGAAAAAACATATTTTCTCACTTATGTGGATGACATATTAATTGCGTCAAATTCGCAATCATCCATCACAAAAATAAATGAGGAACTACAAAAGGATTTTACAATTACGATAATAAATAATCCTAGATTCTTTGTAGGTCTGGAAATAGTCAGAAATATAGAAAATAATACTATAATAATATCACAATATAAACACATAGACAAAATGCTTAAAAAATTTGGAATTTCGGAACTGAAAAACACCAATACACCCATGGAAACGGAATTAGATAGATAGAATAGAAAATGGCAGGGATGATACGGAGTATAGATCGATGATAGGGGTACTACTGTATTTGGCGAGACTTACAAGGCCGGACATATTATTCCCGGTCAATTTTTTCTCGCATTTCCAAAATAATTCTAATGACACTTTAAAAAAATTATGTAAAAAGAATCTTCAGATACATCAATACAACTAAAAAATATAATATAATATATACATCAAAAGGGGATGGCATGCAAGCCTATATTGATGCATCTTACGCACCCCAGGTCGATGATACAAATATAGAATTAGAAAATCTTAAAAAAGGGAAATCAATAACTGGATTTATGCTATTCGCTTATGGAGACTTGGTGGAGTGGAATTGCTGCAAGCAAACAATTCACGCCTCATCAAGTACTGCAGCCGAAATAATTGCAGTTTTTGATACCCTTGATACAATAAAAGTAATGCAATATATGAATTACAAAATTTTTGGAGAAAAATTGATGGTGGATATTATGGAAGATAATATTTTGACCCAAAAAATATGTTCCGGGGGTAGTCAAAAGAAGTCAAGAGCCCTAATGATCAAATGCTACTCGATTTTGGAAGCATTTGAAGAAAAAATAATATTTTTTAGAACAGTAAGCTCCGAAAATCAGTTAGCAGATATTTTGACAAAATCATTGGATCGTTCAAAATTCGAAAATATAATTGTCAAAATATTATACGAAACAAACATTTACACATAAAATAATAATTCGTTTATTTCAAAGTCATAATATGTTCGAAAATTTTCCCATTTCAAAATACAAGTCGTCTAAAGTCCAAAATATAAGTCGTAACATGAAAATAGTTGCTGAAAAATTGGCCTTCAATTATTACCATAAAGAGTACTTAACAATACCATTTACTAGAAAATACATGCAAGAGATAGATACTCGATTTCTTAAAAATAGTAACAAAGAAAAAATCATGAAAATCAAGCAAGAAAAAACCCTACAATTCGTATAATGAAAACCCTATACATTTTCCAACTAGAGTGAGAGAAATACACGAAATATTCCCACACAATTTTATGAAAAGAAACTCTCCAACAATAAACACAATGAAGATTAAAACCTATTACATGACCGCAATTAAGATAAACCGAAAAAGTTGCCTTATCGTAAAACATGTTAGATGCCAGTTCAAATACAATACAACATACGAAAGATAATAAAAGATGCAACGTATATTATTCTACCTTCTTTTTCATGTTATACTCTTAAGATAAAATACGAAACGTAACGTTCTTTTCAATTCATCGAACCCATAATCAGAAATAACTTTGTGAATTTTTTCTTTTATTTTTCTTCATGTAATATATGTTCGTGAATATTTTCTTTCCTTTTTCTTTTTCGAATATTTTTTTTCTTTCTCTACTTCTTTTTGACTCGAAATATACTAGCGATAATTCATCTATTACTCATAATACTCTAATATTCTTTTTTGCATGTTACCAATTTTTATATATATTTTTTAAATTTACTTTTACCTATTGCATATACCATTACATATATATTATAATATTGAATATTACTTGCATGTTACCATATTTATTTACCTATTTATTTATTTTAATTAATTTTTTTTTTTTTCTCGAAGGACAGCACAACAAAATTATTTTACGAATCCAAGTTACCAAAAATATTTAAATAATACGATGTCAATAATTTTAATTTTTTATTTTTGTACTTAATATTTTTTTTATGTTTAAATAATTCGTTTACTTTCAGTATCAAATATAATGAAGAACTCGAACGGTAAAATTTCAGGGGGGTGTTGTAATGGAAATCCCACCTCCTCTCATTCTTCATCATCATCACTATCACACTATATATATATATGTCATACGTACACTCTCATCACGAAGTGTTTCCCCTTCTACTTTCAATCCGATATCGCTGTTGCTTCGCCATTTCATATTTTGTTTGTAAAATATATTTTAGTCGCTAATAAAGAGTCATAAAAGTAGAAAGTCTCAAGTTCTTTCGATCCTCGTTCTGTACACCTCACATCATCTTTGTTGATACAAAATCACACCTTATCTCATTCTTCATCATCATCACATCATTCTATATATATATGTCACACGTACACTCTCGTCACAAAGTGCTTCCCCTACCATTCTCAATCCGCTATCGCTGTTGCTTCGCCATTTCGTACTTATTCATATTTTAATTCCAAATGTAAATTTAGTCTACTAATAAATTCTGTTGTGAATACTTCTCTCTTACTCTTTTTCGTTCCTCGTCATCACCGCCTCACATCATGGTAGCTATCGCTGCGGTTGAACTGTAAGAGAAGAATAATATTAAAGTATGAAATAGCAGACTGATTTTTTTTGAAATTGATTCATTGTTGTGTTGAAATTTATTTTTTTTTGAAGTGAAAATACACTGAAAATATGTTTAAATTGAGAATATTAAAACTCAAATTTTTTTATATTATATTTTTTTTTTTCGAAGTCGAAAAAAATAAAAATGTAACCAAAAACCAGTTCCTGATCCAATAATGGCCGACCCTGGAAGTCAACGAACTACAATCCAGAAAGGACCGCCAATGATACAGAGAACCAACCAAAGAAATCTTCTGCTCCCGTCTTCAAAAAATCTTCCAGAGATCTCAACTACGAAGACCACAAATTTTTGGGCCAACCTTCTACAAAATTCAGCGAAGACAACAACGGTGACATTGGGATACAGCAAACATAAGTTCACACAACAACGGATCAACGAAGAAAATTAAATTTTGTAAGGTAATATAGATGTAGTTAAATTATTTTTTACGTATATTCTGAATTGAAAATTTGAGGTGGAGATATAAATTTGTTTTTCTTCCCCAATTAATAATATATGTTAAATTTAGTAAACGTATTAGAAAACAAAATAGGTGAATATAGTATTGAGAAAGAGGAGTTGCAAGAATTGTTAAAAAAGTTTGAAGGGGAAAAAGTTGTAGATTTGAAAATAGAGAAATATAATCTTCCTTATTATACGTATTTTATGGGTGAAATAGTACTAGAATCATTCACAATTGATATCTCAGGTAGAATAGAGGAAATTAGTACATTTAAATATATTAAAATAACTGATTCAACACCAAATTACTTTTCCAATAGAATATATAGTTCGTTAGAATCAGAAAAGAAATTCGTAAATAGATTCTTAAAATAATAATAACAAAATTTTAAAAGAATTTAAAAAAACTGGATAAAAAAGAAAAAGTACCAGAAAATAAAAAAATTGAATCTGAAAAACATCAAATAGTAAAAAAGATCGACAGAGAAAAAGAAGAAAGAAAAAAATTTATATCCATCACGAATATTGAAGATAGCTTATTAGGATTTAAAAAAATTGAAGAAAGCATGTCGAGTGTTAATGAAATTAAACCGATTCAAGCTCCATTAGGAAAGGTGTTTAATGGAAAATATTATTTAGATTGGAGACGTATGATTATTTCGGCAATTAGGGGTGCTGGTTATTATGATATTTTCGGAGAACATGAATTTTTAGAATCTTATATATCCCATATTGATGATTTGAATTTTAGGCCCAATAAAGAAATGATAAATTATTGCAAAATGCAAAACAATGCCAAAGCATTTGTCTTAGAAAGAGTTTCAAATGAAATTACAAAACAAATAAGAGATTGTAACACAGTCATAATGATGTTAAAAAAATTAGATAATATATATGGCACGAAAACATCAGTCACAGCAAACATGGCGAAATCAAAATGGATGGAATTCAGATTTCAACCTGGGGGAAATATGAGAGGATTTCTAAAAAAATGGGACGAACTTGTTACAGATGTAAGAGATAGTGGAAAAGAAGTGAAGGAAGAGGAAGAATTGGAGAATTTACAACTTGCACTATGTTACGAACAAGCATTAGCAAAAATGCAGTTTGAAAATATGCCCCCTAATGAAAAAAATATCGACAATTTTAAACGAATTCTAAGGGAAGATGCTGATCAAAAATTTAGGGATCAGACATTAAAGAAGCCAAATAATAATAATCATAATAATAACTCTAATAATTATCGTAATAATGGAAATGGCAATAATAATAGTAACTATAGAGGTCGTAATAATAATTATCGTGGAAGAAACAATTATAGAGGAAATAATTACAATAACTACAGAGGCAACAATCGAAATCAAAGTACAAATAGTAATGCAAACGGAAATGAATCGAATCATCAAAATGGTAATGGTAACAATTCGAATAATAATGGAAATGGAAACTATAGGGGAAATAATTATAGAAATAATGGAAATTACCGTGGAAATAATTATAGGGGTAATAATAGAAACTATAACAATAGCAACCCTAAATGTTATAAATGTGGTCAAAATGGACACATAGCTCAAAATTGTGGTAATGATAGTAATACCCAACAAAATAGTAATAATAATAATTCGAACAAAAATCAAGGTAATTACCCACCGAAAACAGACCAAAATAATAATAATGTCCCAAACAAAAAAGAGAGCCCCGAACAGCAGGTAAAAATGTCATGTATGTTAGAAAACATTTAGATAATTCGAATGAATGGTTGTTAAATAAATAAATTAAAAATAATGAAATAAATGAAAGTTATACTCAACTAGAAAATAGAGCAATTTTGGATGTAGCTGCGGAGGTACATCTAACAGCTGATATAAACAAACTTGATAATATTAAAAAATTTGTCACTCCTGTAAAACTACAATGTGCGGGGAAAAACGCTTAATTGTATGCCACCCATACTGGTCAAATGACAATAAAAATTGAAAATTCCAGTAAAATACAGTCATTAATTCAACTGAATGACGTACATTACGTACCTGATCTAAATACAGATATAATTAGTGCAATTAAAATCACGAATACGGGTACAGTAAATATTGATCAGCAAAAAAATTGTGCTAATATATATTTTATAGAAAATGGGGAAACTTTAATAACTGCCCCAAAAGAAAATGGAATATTTTATATCCATTACAATATTCACAATAAAAATATCACTAATAAAAAAAAAAAATGAATACATCAATAAACAATCAGGAAACGCTACACAAATATGTCCAGTAACCCAAGAAAATGAGGATGAATGGGAGGATTTTTCAATTGAATTAGAAATACAGGAAGAAGACGAAAACCCACAAGATAATAATAATGGAGATTTATTTGAGGGGGGTGAAAATAATAATATTGTCAATGAAGAAAATATACCAAATGATGAAAAATCAAATATAAATGATAATACTGATGGTATAAATGATACTTCAAATAATAATAATATAATTAATAAAAAAATGATTATTCATAGAAGGCTGGGTCACCTTAATGCACGCTATATCCAGAAATTAAAAAATTTATCTGTTGGTATTCCAGAAAACATGAATTTTAGAGACGATGATTTTAAAAACTGCCAAATATGTTGCATTGCAAATAATACAAGACTAGGGCATAATGGTATGAGAACTAAACCCTCCAGAAAATTAGAAATAACATCTTCCGACATCATGGGTCCATTCACACCATCGATCGCAAACCAAAAATACATCTTAACCTTCATTGATCATTATTCAAAATACACATTTGTCATGCCCATAACAGCAAAAAATCAAGTAGCAATAGAATTTAAAAATATGATAATGTCTATGAAAAATAAATTCCCAAATTTCCCTATTGGAACCATTAGATGTGACAACGCGAAAGAATACACAGATGCTAAAATAGTAAGTTATTGTCAGGAAAATGGAATAACAATGGATTACGTAGTTCCTTATTCTCCAGAGTTGAATGGTGTAGCCAAAAGGCAAAACCAGACACTCATGAGAAGAGTAAGGGCTATGCTCATTGATGCCAACCTGGACATTAAATACTGGTCATATGCAATTGTCACATCAGCATATTTATTAAATTGCTCACCAACAAAAGCAAACGTAGACTTTAAAACTCCGTATGAATTATTTTATGGCACAAAACTGAATTTGAAAAATTTAAAAGTATTTGGTTCTCTAACATATCGTCACATCCCTTTTGAAGTACGTAAACAAAATGCAACTAAAACAAAAGCAAATTAAAAAATAAAATAGATCCGAAATTGGCTCCTAGAGCGGAAAAAGCATAATGATGGGATACACGAATACTGGATATTGCCTTAGAGACCCTTTTGAAACAAAATCGTATATTGCATGTGACGTACGGGTAGATGAGTCTCAAAATATTAAATCTCTAGAAACATCAAACAGAAAATTAATAATAAGACCAGCGAATTATGAACAGGATTTAGGCATTATAAACCCAATAATAATGAATATTAATGTCAACTATAATAAAACATACATAGAGGATTGCGTGCCAAAAAACTTTAATGAAATTAACACTAATCCTTTTAGGAAGGAATGGGTAAACGCAATAAATGACGAATATAACTCATTAAATGATATGAATGTTTGGGAAATTGTAGATTACGATAGGCAAAAATTAATTGATACCAGGTGGATATTTACGATTAAATATGATGAATACGGAAATCCTAAACCTAAGGCCAGATTAGTAGCAAGAGGATTCAAAGATAGAACAGAGTATAATATTACAGAAACTCACGGACCTGTTGCATCAATAAGTACAATTAGATGGTTGCTCTCTGTAGTTAATAAATTAAAATTGATTCTTGTGCAATATGATGTCAAAACGGCATATTTGAACTCCCCTATAATAAAACCTATTTATATAAAAAGACCCGAGGGGATAAATATTAATTCCAACCAAGTCCTTGAATTAAAAAAATCAATATACGGACTTAAAACATCAAGTAAATCTTGGTACGATCTACTCGACTATAAAGTAAAGGAAATGGGTTTCATAAGAACAAAAGCTGATAGATGTCTATATCAAAAGACGAACGACAATGAAAAAACATATTTTCTAAGCTATGTAGATGATATTCTAATAGCTTCAAACTCGCAAATAGCAATTTCAAAAATCAATGAACAACTGGAAAAATCTTTTACCATCACAATAATAAATAATCCAAAATTCTTTGTGGGGTTAGAAATTGAAAGAAATATAGAAAATAAAACAATAGTACTATCTCAACATAAACATATAGAAAAAATGATTAAAAAATTTGGCATTTCTGAAACAAAGAAAACAAACACTCCAATGGAAACTGCCTTAAAGATCAAAAAAGTTGAAAATGGAAGGGACGATACAGAGTATAGATCAATGATTGGTGGATTATTGTACTTGGCCAGGCTAACCAGACCTGATATATTATTTCCTGTAAATTTTTTCTCACATTACCAAAACAACTCAAATGATACTCTGAAAAATTACGTAAGAAGAATATTTAGATATGTCAGTTCTACAAAAAATTATAATATAACGTATAAATCTGAGGGAGACGGAATACAAGCATATATTGACGCTTCATATGCCCCTCAAGTAGATGAAAATAATATCGAATTAAATAATTTACAGAAAGGAAAATCAATTACTGGTTTTATGATTTTTGCAAACGGGGATTTGATAGAATGGAATTGTTCAAAACAAACAATCCATGCTTCATCCAGTACTGCTGCGGAAATCATAGCGGTTTTTGACACTCTCGATATAATTAAGGTTATTCAATATACGAATTTTGAAATTTTTGGGGAGAAAATAATAGTAGATGTCATGGAGGATAATATATCAACTCAGAAAATATGTTCTGGGGGCAGCCAGAAGAAATCGCGGGCACTTATGATAAAGTGTTACTCGATATTAGAGGCTATGGAAGAAAAAATAATTCATTTTAGATCTGTTAATTCCGAAAATCAACTTGCAGATTTACTCACAAAATTGTTAGATAGAACAAAATTCGAAAATTTAATTGTCAAAATTCTAGAAAACACAAATCTATACACATAATACTAAATACATTTATTATGAAAGAAAATACCCGTCCAAAAAAAGTCAAGTCGTACCAAGTCAAAATCCTAAAGTCGAAACTTGAAACATATTGTACAAGAAACAGTACTCTTACATTGTCCATAAATAAAATAATGAAAAATTCACTCGAAAATACTTGTCGAAAATAAATAACTGATTTTTCAGTAAATTCAACAATGAAAACAAAATTAAAATCGAGCAAGCAAAAACCCTACAAACGTTAATAATAGATATAGCATGCAACTCTCGACAAGCGTGTGAAAAATACACGACAAAATTCCCACATGAAAGTATGAAAGGAAAACCTTAACAATAAACGAAAGATAAAAACTCATTACACGACCTCAATATAGATAAATCTAATAGCTTGCCTTATCCAAAAATAAACATGTCAAACGCCACCTCTGATACAAAAGAAATACGTAAAAGATAAAGCTAACGGACATCATATATTATCGCTTCATACTATTACATGCCAATTTATAGATAAAATTCTTAAACGTAACGTTTCCGATAAACGATCGTATACCTTAAAAATCTTTTGTTAATTTTATTTCCTTGTGATTATTTTTTTTCTCTTTTTTCATTCATTGCGTACTCGTAAATGTTCGAGAATATATACGAACACACTTATAAATGAATCATATATTAGTCATCTATGTATATGAAAATTTTTGCATGTTACCAATTTTTATTTTTTTTATACCATATATTATTCTATGTATCACACATTAATGTTCTATAATCTTGCATGTTACCATATTTATGTACTTACCTATTATTTATTTATTTTAATCATTTATTTTATTTCATTTTTCGAAGCACAGCAAACAAAATTTTTTCTTGAAACCAAAGTTACCTTAATAATACGATGTGAATTTTTTTTTAAATTTTTTATTATGCATATATCATTTTTGTACTGAATATTTTTTTTGAAATAATAATAATTCGTTTATTTTCAGAGAACACGATGAAGAACTCAATCGGTAAAATTTCAGGGGGGTGTTGATACGAAATCCCACCTTATTTCATTCTTCATCATCATCTCATCATTCTATATATATATATGTCACACGTACACTCTCGTCACGAAGTGCTTCCCCTACCATTCTCGATCCGCTATCGCTGTTGCTTCGCCATTTCGTACTTATTCATATTTTAATTCCAAATGTAAATTTAGTCTGCTAATAAATTCTGTCGTGAATACTTCTCTCTTACTCTTTTTCGTTCCTCGTCATCACCGCCTCACATCAATCTTTTCTACAAAATATCTGTCTTCCAACTAGATGACATGAAACGAGCAGGTTTTCTGAATGATTGCCGATAAAAACAACAATGATTTGTAGAAGATTATTGAAGTCATAAATGTGTAGGTACAAACCTTTGACTATGTACAAACAAACAAGTATTAAATATTAATATTCATGTGCTCGTTGGTTTATCTTTACTTGAATCATAATAAAAGGAAGTTTCAAAAACCACGTGAATTTTTTTTTTTACTGCATTTATGTAAACTTATTTTTGATTTGAAATTATTCCTAATTATTCTCATTTATTTCAGACTGCTGAAAATTGGGCGTTGGTCAGATTGGATAACTGAATCCATCCGCCAAGTAGCATATTAAAATCTGATTTCATTACAATAGTATTCGCCAATTCAATCTTTATGGCTTATGATACTAGTTGGAGCATAGATAAATATAAATCTCCTTTCGAGAGTGAAGAGCACTGGGAACTGAGAAGAAATTTTCTTGTTGCGCACAAATCTAAGTACCCCGAAGATCAGTTGGTTTGCTTGGCCCAAGTCTTTTTCAATATTGAACTTTTAGGATGTCGGTAAGTTATTGTCCGTTCAACTTTATCATTGACTTATATAATAGTTCTTATGAATGACGCGAAATGTTTTCCCAAAATTAAATTTTAGATATCCTGAAGAAACTATGAACCTTGTCACAGAATTGTCAGAGGGAATTGCGGATACGTATCGCGAACAGAAGCAACAAAAATTGCAGAGAACATTTGTGAAAGCATCTGATGCTGCCGGTTCTCGTCTTAAAGGTACAACTGCCTGTGAGTCTCTAATTTAAGCTTTAAAATTTTCACTACCTCTGTACGTAGTATTCCCAAATTATTACTTTCAATGAAATTTGTTTAGGAAATTTAGCAGTGTCTACTCCGACTCTGACTTCCTCTGCAATATCAACTCTACCAAAAGAAGAGACGATTTCAGAAACAACCTTTTTATCGAAGTCTATTGAAGATTCCCTACTTTCTAAAAACCAAGAAATAATTTCTGTTTCCCTAAGCGAGCAGTTTCCGTTAAATGCTCATAAGTATTTTAAGAATTTTGTTATAATGAAAAATGTTGATGAAAATTTTTTTGAACACGGTGGCTCTATTTTACAACGCTCTCTAGCTAAGACAACTATTTCTCCCAAATTCAAATTTGAAATGAAAGGAACACTTGATAATCCGTAAGTAATATTTTCCAAGTGAAATTTATATTTTTGCTGTTTTATGATATCAAGTTGCTTGTTTAGTACTTGGAATTGCGTTCTGAGTGTAAATGAGACAGATTTTGCTTTTGCATCTGCGAAAAATAAATTGATGTCGAAGAAAGCCGCTACTGAAATCCTGTTGTTCAAGTTACAAGACTTCTGCTTTACTCTTGAGGTATGTGTTTCATTTTTATACTCATCCAATGTATTTTCTTAGGATATTACTCTTTTTAGGAAAAAAAGAAATTTGTTGGCGATGGTTCTACTATTCAAAAAAATGTTACAAACGTCACCAGTGAAAAAGACTTTTCCGAAATGAATGTAATGGACAGTAATGTCGGAAGTAAAATCATGAAAATGATGGGATGGAGAGGCGGTGGTTTGGGAAAAACTGAACAAGGAATTTCTTCACCGGTGATGTAAGTATGATGTAATTTCTCAAACTTATGCTAGTTTCTGTCAAACTAAATTTATTTTTACGTCGTTTTGTCACGTTAGAGTACAAGACAGAATTCAGCGATCAGGTTTTGGAACTAATTTATCCGAAAATGAATTATTAAAAAAGTTACGCCACAAATTAGATACCTACGCCAAATCTAATACAAATTACGATCTTGTATTTTCCAATGATTTTTCTAAAGAAGAAAGAGCTAAACTTCATCAGTAAGTATATTCTACGATTCTTGGGTTGAATTTTTTTTTACGCCAATAAAATATTCATTATGGTTCTCGAACTTGTTAAGGAGTACTAAAAGTTATTTTATACATAATGTATTATTAGTATGGTATAAAATTTACTATTTTCAGAATAGCTTCAAAGCTGCACCTGAAAACTCGTAGCTATGGTAAAGGTGTCGATAGACATCTTGTGGTTTCAAAAGCATCGGATCAACAGTCCATCATTGAAACATTAATGAATTGTGGCGGTGAAAATGAAAAATATAAATTAATTCCACCAGTAGATTTTTGAAAATTCATCTAGTTAAAACGTGTTCTAAAATTATTCTCAAAATTTTTTCCACTTTTCGAAAAAAATCTTGTCAATTTCAAATTTTAAATTAAGTAGGCTATTGGTTTATTTTGATTCTCTCATTCAGTTTCTGGAATTCTTATCTTGTTATTAAAAATTAAGATGTACAGATAATAGAGTAATAATTAAATATAATAGGTTGAATTAGAATTTCAAAAAATATATTTCTTTTACTTATATCGGAAATGTTCTGTTTCAACAAATACATCTATTTTTAGAAATTCTGTATGTCAATGGTAATGATTGTAATAACCTCTAGAACAGAGGTTCCCAACATTTTTCAGTTATCGGCCCCCTTAAGCATCTTGAATCTTTCACGCCCTTCACACCAAAAATAAAGTAATTAAAAATTTCAGTTTATTAGATATTGTTTTTTATCTAGAATTAGGTAATTTGAATGTAAATTTGTAAACAGCTGAAACTTGAGGAAATAATGTCATAAGCGTTGATTTTTTTAAATTTCATGGAGTACTCGGCATTCATCAGCGAAAAGAGGGAGATAGTGTCAGATCCAGAGCAGAAGTTTGGAAAGAGTTATACGTAAGTACAGATGAAAGTTGGTACAAATGAAGTGATCAAAAAAAATTTTTGGACCATTTTTCAATACTTTTAAATAATACTGGAGTTGTACGTCCACTTTTTTCAATTTGAGGGGAGACATGTTCCCTCCTGGATGTAGTCATGGCAAGGGAAGGGTCATTTTCTGAAGGGAAAAAAATTAGTAAATAAATAATTGCCCGATATGCGCTATAAGATAAGATGGTAATTTAACTCTTCTTTAGTGAATAAATTTTTTAATTATTTTTATCGGCTCTCACCTTCTTTGGGAAGGGATGCTTGCCCCACAGATTAGAAGCTTTTGCTCTAAGAAAATATATCATGTTCTTTTGCTAGCTGGAAGTATTCTACATCCCGTTCTACCATGTTGCTAGCATGTCCTTCAGAAGTGGCCCAGTGGGAGTCCTGTTTCATTCGATTAGGCCGTCTTGTATTTCTGTTACTAGGGTGCAGATTAGGTGGTTTCTAGTGGTCTAGATGCCTCTGTAGCTAAAAAAAAGAAAATACTCAACATCTAAAAATGGTGTGTTTTTGTCGATTTTGGTGAAATTACGTTAGGAGGGGGTGGTGGTCAGAAAAGACTACTTAGATCACATGAACGCCCCTTTACAACCAGGGCTATTAAGCTAGCTAAAGGGTGAAAAAAGCTGTATTTTTGGTGTTTTCAGCAGTCATTAGCTGTGACCTGAAAGCCTAAGCGTCACTTTTTTCAAGGTGAAAGCTGTATTTTTTCGCAAGCTTTTTGATTTTTTTTTCTACCAAAATTTATCATTTTTCTTTTCATTACCTATCAAATTATATTTATAAATTTTGAGTTTGAAAAAATTTATTTTATGTTATTTCGTTACACATTCACTAATTTTAAGAGAAAAAAATCAAGCTGAAAGTCAAAGCTGTATTTTCAAAAAGGTAAATTAAGAGCTTATATAAGCTTTATTATTCAGCTTGACAGCTGCGTTCACAACAGAGCTATTTACACACTTATATTTGATATTTTTAAATTATAAAATCATATAATTGTCCTAAAAATCCTCTTGTAGTAAGATTACTTCAACAGTCACTTCAGTTAAAAATATACTTAGGCGTTTTAGTTCACTGCTAGTTCTGAAAAATAAAAACTCAAAAAACTGAGTGCAGTACCTAATTGGGTTCGACAGTTCTCATTAAAAGTAATTTTTGATTTATTCTGTTGAGTATTATAGTTCTCATTTCTATTTTAAGGATTTTAGTTCTGTATCAGTTCTGAAAAATGAAAGTCAAAAGTTTTATTGAAACTTTTAGGTCTAAACTGGTTTCGTTGAAAGTTAGTTCTTATAGTTCTACTTAAGCTGAGTTTTTAATAGGAGAGACAATAATTTTATTCCTGTGACTGTAAAATAACATAAAAAGTTGAAGTTGATTCAACTTGAGGCTTTGACTTTATATTACTCCGTATGGACTGCTTAAATCGCTAAAAAAGGTAAACAACACCTGAGTGCAGGAAAAAGGATGTCTAGAGCGCAAAGAGCCCTTGCAATACTTTTATTGGTTCATTACTCACGGATAAAAGATATAAAAACCAATTAGAACTGGAGAATTCTGTTTACATGCGTCTGTTGCGCCCTAGACTTTCCCTTCCCCATCTTGGCAGATGATATCTTCACTTTTATTGCTTTAACTCCTATCTCCTGGCTGCTCGAGTAGTCCATATATAGTAATTAATTTATATATTCAAAGACTTAACAGAACAGTATTAGGTATAATGGTTTGGGAAATTTTGTTATAAATAGTTATATTTGATAATGCAGTTTTAACTTTATTTTATCGTCACAGATAAGGGTATATGGTTAGGTTTATTCCTATCATAAACCCAGTTTGAAGGGTTCCAATGCTCTATGGACAAAATTTAGAAAGAATGTTGTGGCGAATCTGTGGACGGAATATTTATACTACCACGGTATTTTTTGTTAATAGGGTAAAGTATTAGCTCTGAGAAATTAAAAATGAAAAAATTGATTCTTGTAATTAAGTTCGTAAGTTTTCACTCGAGGTTCCAGTTTTGAACCCATAATGCTCTCAGGATAGAACTTTTAAATCAGAAATACGCAAAAATCATGAAGGGATATAGGTATCTAATACATGGAACTAAAATTTAGTGGAAATTCGTTAAAAAGTAAGGACGGATTCTGCGATAAAAGAAAGCAAATTCAATCTGTAATATAGAAGAAAAAAAATACTCATTTTTAAATCATGTATTAGAACTTTTTTTTTAAACTTGAGACATAATCAAATAAATTATTAAAATCTTTGACTGCAGTTTGAACAGTTTTTCAAACTGCGTGTCCCGTCCGTAGGGTACATACAATTGGTATGTTTTACTAATCTATAATGGGGTACCGGACATGATTTTCAGTAAACATATTTTCAAATTCTTTAAAAAAAATAAAAAATATCAGTGAAAACCGCATTAAAATTGGTTGGATAGAATGGGAGAAAATGAATGGTAAATTTGAGTTGTCAAAAAACGTTGTGATATTTTTTGAGCAGTGGGTGTGATGTCATAGAATTGACACATCAGCAAACTTTTCACCTCTTTCACAGGTTTCGAATTCATTCATTCCTCACTCTCTTGTGTCTGTACATTGGTTTAGTTAAGCTCATCAATTTAGAAAGTTCATGGTGACTGTGAGGGAAGGGATAAAAGGATGTGCACTTGTACCCCCCACTCCCTTATTTATAGACAAATTCAAAACATTGAGAAACAATAAAAACTAAGAAAATCAAAAACCAATTATTCCTTATTTGTTTTTATATTAAAGCACAGCCTTGGAAAAAATTTTTGGTGGTGCCTGAGGAGTTATTTACTTTGAGGGCTGAGTTCATATTTGCAACCCATTTTTAGATTTAACCCTTCATTTAGCCCCCTGTAGCCCAAGAAATGGAATTAAGATAATATTCTTGGATATTATTGAATGATACATCGATAATATTGTTTTTTGAGGCTTTGAGTTTACATTTATAATCTATTTTTAGATTGAACCCCTCCTTGGCCCCCTGTGACTCCAAACAGGGAGGTTAAGATAATATTCTTTGATATTATTGAGTGATATATCATTAATAATGTTTTTTGAGGCGCTGGGTTTAGATTTGCAATCCATTTTTTGATCAAATCCATTATTGAGCCCCCTGTGACCCTAAACAGGGGGTTCAAATAAAATTCTTAGATATTATTGAGTGATACACAATAAATAATGTTTTTTGAGGCACTGAGATTATATTTACAATCCATTTTTAGATTGAACCACTTTTTTTCTTCCTGTGGCCCCAAAAAAGGGATTGCAATTATATCTTCACTTATTATTGAGTGATTTATTAGGTATTGGATGCCCATGTTTTTTGAGACCAACAAAAAACAACAAAATTCAGTAAAACCACTTGCCCAGCTTACTTGTAAGAAAAATAAGATTTTTGTATTTGTACTCAGAAACTTGTAAAACATTATAAACAATATACCACACAATAAAATGTGACAAGTCAAAATTAGCTACTTATATCTGAACCACTTTGGATCATATTAAAAGGAATTGAATGAAGAAATACATGTCAAAATAAAACTTCAAGTCTAAAAAAATTACCAATAATGTATAACACAATATAATAGAGAAATTCAAAATTAGCCCCTTTCAGAGCTCCTGTGGGATCACATAATGGGTAAAATTAAGAAAATCAGCAGCTAAAAAACTATTACGAATGATGTATTACACTACAAAATATGAAAAGTCAAAATTTCCCCTTGGGCGTCAAAAATGAATCAAATGAATAAAATAATGTCAAATTTGAACTTGTTGTCTCAAGAAACATTACAAATTATGTATTACATAATAATATGTAAAAAAACAAAATTGGGCACTTTTATGATCCCTTGGGGTCAAAAAATTGATCAAATTGAAAAATTATAGACAAATTTGAACTCAGTACCTCAAGAAACATTACAAATGATGTATTACATACCAAAATGTAAAAAAACAAAATTGGGCCCTTTTTTGAGTCATTTTGGGTCAAAATATTAATCAAATTAAAAAACTTAAGGTCCAGTTTGAACTCAGTACCTCAAAAAATATTTTTTTAAAGCATAAACAAACAATATTATACCACCTTTGTGTTGAGTTGGATAATTTCAGTGTATATATGTTAAAAGTTCCAAAAAAATGAATTTTTGGCCCATATCTGCTGCCCCTTTCTTATTTTTGGGATTTCAAGAAAGAAAATTAGATATGATACTCAAGCACCCTCTTACCAATTTTCAACCTTCTACCTCAGTGGGAAGTACAAAAAATAAATACAGATAGAAATCCAAACTTATTGAATCTTATTTACTTAGGTGATAATTTAGACTTTGAGCTTTCTGTGCCAAAAGTTTTCTTGGGTCCTGAAATGAAATGTGCGCCCACCCTTGCTTCAAAGTCATTTTTTAAAGTCAATTTTATTCAGTAAATTTTCACCAAAAACCTACTTAAAAATGAAGTATTAATGAGATGTATTGAAACCAGCAACCTCTGATAATGCAAAATACAAAGATGTCAATTCTATGACATCACAACAACAGGGTGCTCATCGAGGTACTGTTTTTGGTGCAGCGCAACTTTGACATCTTATATCTTCCTTTCTATTTAATATTTTTCTAAAAAAATTTCAGAACCTTCATTCACAGCCTTTAGACTATCTCTCCCATTAATTTCAAGTAATTCTGAGAGTCATGTCCGGTACCCTATTAGGTATAATTTTTATGTATCTACAGTAGTGACGCGAAAGCTACCTTGAAATTATTTTAGGGTAAATAGCTTTCTACTTCTGAATGATTTTTGTTCTGACCGTTGACTATATTCTGTCATCGTTTTTAACAAAGATGTTGAAAAGGACGTGCAGCCATGGATTTCATTAAAATAACGTTGTGCAATGTACTTGGTAACAATAAAATATAATGTTGCATGAATAATTATGCGCAATTTTTTTCATTAAATGGGAAGATTTTTTAATATGTTATTTTAAAATAGATATTATGTGTAATATATTGTGTAAATAAATTACCCCTTCCCTACCAAGAAAGTAAAAAACAACTTTGTTATTGTAACGAGAACCTAATCGTGGATCGAAAACCGAAAAAGAGGCTGATCATCAATCGATTGGAAGGCATAGATAATCATAATGTGGAATGTTTTAATAAAAATTCATTTCAATGGACTTCTTTGCCAGTTTTACAATAGGACAGATTAAAGTTCAAATAAATTAATGATAAAGAAAATATAGCGAACTTCCGTGGGTATCCTTTTGAACTTTTTAATTTTAAATTATCTGAATGATTAGGTCAGGTCATCATTATCGCATATATTGAACACAACTTGGTGCTAGTGGTATGTAGACATTCACCGACATTGTTCTCCAAGGTGAATTTGTTTTACCAACAAGCTGGGGGAAGAGTTTTTTCTTTTAGGTACTATTGATATAATCTGCCTTCCAACCAGTTTTTCGCCTGTTCGTGATTGTATTTACTTATCGAATATCTAATTTTGCCTTACGCGGGTGAGTATACACAAATTCTGTTAAATAACTGAATAATACTGCATGAAATGGTCTAAATCACATAATTCAATTTATTATTACCTACCTAACTAATTTGAAAGTTGCCTTACCTTTACGAAATTTACTTTTTCAAAAATAAAAATGTTTGTGTTGCAGCCAAGGTGTATGAACAAATTATTTAAAATTTTCTGTTTTTTGTTTTTGTTTTTTTTTTTCATTCCAAATTTTGCATAATCATTTGGTTGAAATATAGGTACCGGAAAAAAGTATTAATTTGATGAATAATTCCTGGAAATTGTAAAATGACTGTATAATTGAAATTAAATCCTACATTTAGTTTGCAGTGATAAATTTTCATGTTTTTTATAAGACAACGATATATGGACTAATCAAAAAAGTAGGTTGGTAGTTGATTTTGGTGTCAAAATTAAATAACATGAATTACTGAAAAAAAATTGTGAATAATTCAAGTGAAAAAACAATGGAAGATTTGTTTATAAATTACTTATTGCGATCTGGTGTCCTACGTGTTTTGGCTAAATCATACTTTTGTTATAACAATGAACCTAAAGCGACTGAATTTTTCAAGGTTTCTTAAACTTTTAGTTTTTTTTATTTTTTGCTTAAAAAACTTCTAGTTCTTAAATCATGCCTAAGAACTTCTTTATAAATTATACCTTTTGAAATAGGATGGTTAATAAGTTACCATTTTTATTTCACCGTATTTTATGCAAAAATTAACTCCAATTGTTTTAATACAATAAAAAATTCACTATTAAAATCGATAGGGAACTTCAAAAACATTTTAATAATGTTTTCTGTATATTTTATCACGAACTTGGCGGATGTCGGGTGTAAAGTCTCTCTTGAATTCGTTAATTTAACTGAATATAGAAATAAACGATTTAGGATTTGGCACGAACGAGATTATACAATGAAATAGATTTTTAGGTTGATTTATAAACTGTCTTTTTACTTTTTTACGATTATTCTCGAGAAAAATCCTTGATGGAAGGCCTAAGCATTTTTATAAATGCAAAATTTAAATTTAAATTATAATGCTTTATTTTCGGTACAGAACGCTACAGCTGATCGGTAATTTTTTTCAAATCATAAGCCTCAGTAGTAGGTATACGGCTTTATTCTATAGAAATTAATAAAAACTGTTTTTGTGGCCTCTCATGACCATGCATCATATAATTCAAAATATATAAGCTATATGACTCATAAATATCAAACTCAAGTTCTCAACGAATGAGGAATTAGAACCAGTAGCGTAGCCAGGATTGTCCAGTATGAGAGGGTGTTAGGAAATATTTTTACAACGCAAAAATATAAAATTATCTTTTTTTTATTCGGAAAAAAATTTTAACCAACTTTAGCAAGAGGATCAGAGGCGAAGCTGAATTAACCTCTCAAAACTTGACGAAGCCCTCTTCAGAAAAATTTAAAATATATATATGGCACTTAGAATACAACCTGGAACCAAAATTTGAAACAAATTCAGTGGGTCAGAAAAAATGTATAAAAATATAGGAACCTAATGAATTAGGATTGCTCACCATAAGGTAGTAAGTTGTGACAAATTTTTGGGTTTCTATTTTTTATTAAAAAATTTCCAGCAGAATGTTCAAGTTCATGTAAAATAAAGTGCATGAACTCGTAAATTCATTTTTAATTCTTGTGCAACATTTTGAGATTTTAGGGGAAACTTTTTTTCGGTAATGAAATGCCAACGACCATCTTTGTTAGTAGGGCTTGTAAGCGCCACCATAACTAAAACAATAACCGCTAAAAACCTAAATAAATTGACAACATTGATTTGGGAACCAATAACCAAAACAAACAAATTTCACATTACCAATAACCAGTAACCAATTCACAAAATACTTAAGGCATTAACCAGAACAATAACCAGAATGAATCAATTTTTATCAGTTTTTCTGAAATATCAGTATTACTGATTAATCTTTACAAAAATTACTCATTATTTCCTGGAAAATTATCAATTATTGATAATTTTACCCGAAGAAAGTTTGTTTTGTCTATTTTACTACAGATTTTGTCTCAACCAGTAATCATAAAAGTTATTTTGGTTAACAGCAGTATTCCAACTTGCAAAAAAGTTTGGGAAGAGTGCTGAGCTTTCGAGGCTCTACTTTTTTATGCCCGGGCCATGCCTAGTTTTGGGTTCGCAGTTTTGAAGACTAATAATAAAAAAATTATGACTGAAAAATGTAGAAGTGGAGCTTGCGTTTACACTCCCTATAAATCAAGAAATATATACTCATTGGAATTACTACTCTCGATTAAGCGTTTTTTACCTACGAAATTAATTTAATCACCAAAATGTTGAACATGATGGAAAAATTATGAGTTTTCGTACCTTCAATGAAACGTTACCTTTATTTTAAAGGTCAGGATCGAGAAATTATTTAAACTTAAAAGGTGGACAAAAATTTGCACATTCTCTCCTATGGCTTAAAATACCTACGTTGGTAATTTTTCTTTCACTAATGGATTTTCATTACATTTTTTCATTGTAAATTGTAATAAATATTAATGGTACACTGCTTATTCTTGATACATTCCGGTATTGGTTTCCGCTCACCCAATCGCTTCGTAAATCGTGAGCAAGCTTCTATATGATTTATGTTTTTTTGAATAGGTTTTCTATAAAAATCTTCTTATTAATTTCGTGCTCGTGGAAAGACCCATGGGTGCGGCCAAGTACATTTTCAGTTTCATGATCCAAGGAAAATTTTGGCACCATTTTTGAAAATTCATATTTATTTATTTATTTATGTATGGGTGTATGTAGGTACGTATGCATGTATGTATATATGTATGTATGTATATATGTATGTATGTATGGATGTATGTATGTATATAATATGTATGTATGTATACATATCAGGCCATATCTTGTCAGCACAATAGAGGGAATAATTTTTGTCAGATGTGATTATATTTTATGAAAATTGGTTTGAGGATTGGGAGCAAAATAGGTTCCATCAATAAAGATAAAAATGTAATTGTCATTCGATATGGCTATAATTTGTAGTAAACTGATGGTTTTAAATCTAATGAATATCGGTATGGAATTTGATGAGAATCGATCAAGCAATTTTGCAATGGGAGCTGACAAAATTTCTATTAATGAGAGTTGAGACATAATTAACATTTGAAAAAGCTGAAATTTAGTAAGTAGCTAGTTGGTTCTAAACCAGGGATTAAGAAACGCTATCTTTTTTCATTTTGTTTCCATTAGTTGAGTTTCTGAAATTTACTATAATGTTAATAATTTTTTGTTTCCGTTTTCATCATTTTGGTTTCCATTTACATTACGTTTCCTAATTTAAAAAGAATTTTTCATTCCGTTTTCATTTTGTGTTCAATTTCCATTTAAAAATAGTTTTTCATTGGTTTAATATTTTTCAAATCCTATTCAAATATCGATATGTCGATATATTTTCGATATTTTTTTGATATTTCCCCAAAAATATCGATATTTTTTCAAATGTTTTCTCTCAAATCAAAAATTAATCGGGTGAGAAATGAAAATGGAAATGATTCATCATTCTGTTTCCATTATATTTCCGTTATTGGTCTTGTAACTTATTGGTTAATTATTTCCGATTCGGTTTTCATTTCTGATTTTGGTTTTCGGTTATTTTGGTTTCCAGTGCAAAAACATGGTTTCCGAAAAATTTGGTTTCTGTTTCTTACTCCCTGTTTTGAACCTAATTGAAATTTCGTAGTGTTTTATGAGAATTGGTTAAGTGATTCAGCCATGTCAGCTAATAAAAATTCCACCTGTGGGGGCTAAGGCGTAATTATACCATTCGATAGGGTTAAAATTCGGTAAGTAGTTGGTTCTGAACAATGAAAATTGATCAATTGCTTTAGTTATGTGGGGTGCCAAATTTCCATCAGTGGGGCTAATTATCATTTTATAGGGCTGAAATTTAGTAAATGGGTAGCGCTGAATATAATGAATGCGACATAGATGCTTTTTAGAAAATCAATATCGAAAAAAAAAGCAAAAAAAAACAGTTGAAACTTTCGATAAAAAATCAAAAATTATGTGGACCGATTTAGACAGATGTAAAAAAATAGATGAATAAATATCGACAAGAGGAGAGTTAAGAAAGGAATATACAAAAAATATTTGAAAAAAGTTCTATAAAAATTATATTAAATGAGATGTAAAAAAAGACGCGAAAAGACATGTTACAGAAATGAATGATTTTTGATGATTATTGAAACCTACTTTTCTAGCACGGTTTACTGCGCTAGAGTTGTTTTAGACGAATCGATTCACGCGATGACTTTATATATTTTCTACCTCTCCTATTACAGTATAGTATAGCCTATTACTCATCGAATTTATGCCTTTTTTTTTCCATTTTATATTCACGTTTATTCCCTCTTTTTTTGGTTTTCCAAATGATAGTTTACGAAGTGTGACTAGCATATGAAGGTCAACTCAGTATTCAGAAGGAGGGGAAAATTCACGATGGCTACGTCACGAATGTCTCTTCAGCTCTGCGTCGGTTCAGCGTTGGTACTTATCATTGTCTGTTTAGCCAGTGAAACTACAGGCGCCCCAACAACCAGTGTACCGAAAACTACGAAAGCTACTGTGTCCAAAAAGAATTCCGTAATGCACGCCAATTTCAAAGATGCCGGTAAAAAAGCTGGACTCCAAATTTGGAGAATCGAGGTAAGTGTATTCGCGTCTATATACAGTGTATTTACTTACAGTCTTATACTCAACATGAGTTAGCACGTAGTTATGCAATAACGTTCTCCTCTATTAGCTCCAAAATTATATTGGCGCTAATTTTGAAGATAGATAATTATCTTATTAAAAATTATGTTCATATCGTATCTTTCGATCGCCATTATGATTTTATAATCGATGAAATTTAGTAATAAAACCAAAGAATGGTTCTGTTTCGAAAACATTTTAAACGTAGGTATTCGGTATTTAATAGGTATAAGTAATAACTACAGTAAAACCTCGTCGATACGTTTTCGTGTAATACGTTTTCCCGCATATTACGCTTTTTTCTTTGTGGTCCCTTGATTTGCCATACCAAAGCTACGTAAAATTTCCCGAGTTAGACGTTGCTGAATATAACATTTTCCCGCATAATCCGTTTTTCAGGCAGATCTGGTCAGGTTTACTTTCGGAAATTTGGAATTTTTTGAGGGAAAAGTTATTTTGAGTTCTGCCCTTGAAAATCAAGTAGCCTCTTTAGAGAATTAGTGCCTCAATATTCCAATTTCAACACTGAATTTTTTTAAAGTACTAAAAGTTTCGCACTTCTAACCTTATTGACCAAATTTTATTACAACATAATTTTTGACCCTTCAATTTTTTCAAGTAAAACTGTATCTAAAAATATTGGAATTTATTTTTATTAAATTTTTTGGTTTTTCCACTTCCCGTATAATACTTTTCCCCGCATAGTACGTTTTTTCATTGTAGTCCCTTGATAAACGCATTAACGGTATTTTAACGTAATTATAAGCACCCATAGGTGTATAGCTCTATATTCTTTACGAAAAATAAAATGCGGGTTTTTTAGCACTCTTGATAGCAGGCTATGCTGCGTTATCTCTAGAGAAATACTGATGAATTAGTTTTCTATAGAGGCAATTCTAAAACTTTTAATTGAACAGAATTCAAATTTTTGATAGAATGTGCTGAGAACCTAGACTGTGAGTTCAGCACTTCTTTCCCAAAAAAAAAACATCGCCATGACGTGAGTTCAAAAACGTTTTTTTGTTCGTCATCCGGTAAAAGTTTGATAGTGGAAATTATAGCCTAAAGTTTTTAATTCGTAGGGGACAATATCCTCTCGATCAATTCATGTAATCGATGATAAAAATGTTTTTCACGCTCTTTTGCACTACACTGCTTTGCGTAATTTCAATGAACAAAGCATGTCGAATTGTTTCACCGTTCAACATGCTCTTTTACGAAAAGATTTTTTTTAAATTTATTTATTGCATATATTTTTTAATACATATTTCAGGATTTCAATCCCGTTGCGTATCCACTAAGCGATTACGGTAAATTTTATTCCGGAGACTCGTATATCGTCTTGAATGTAAGTACCTACATCATAAATTTCATTGATATCGGTACCTAACCTAACTTTTTGTAATTTTATCATTTTAACGTTAGATATCTATATACCTGCCAATTACTATTCTTTTGAATTAAACTGAGATAAGAAATTAACGAAGCTTCCAATTTTCTGATAATTCAATACGTTTAATTACTTAGTGTAAACTGCATGCAGAGAGGAAATTAGAACCATTATAGGTATATAAATCAAATAAAATCGGTTCCGGGTGTTTTTATTTTCTTATTTTATGTTTTCTGTTTGACTGCCCTAATTTTATCCAGTTTTAAACTAAAGCTGAAAACCTGAGGATTCCCGGTAAGAGAGGAGAAATTACACATCACTCCTTCTCAGGTGTACTTAGTTACAAAATATTCAATACCCTTTCTCAAATTTCTTATTTTTGTTAAAAGTCTTAATAGAACATAATTACACAAACTTTTCGATCCTGTAACACCTTATCTCTTCAACTGAAATAAATTTTGGTTGAAACCGTTTCTGTAGAAAATTTTATGAAAAATATTTCTTTACCATACTATTTTCGTCGTAAATCCACCCATTTTGGAGCAAACTGAAAAAAAAAAGTCGCACCTACTCAACAGCTGGGTTTATGTACCTACTCCTTAACACGTATAATATATGTATTCAACCTACTCAACCAGGACTAGGAGTTTCGACTTCTATTCCGCCAACATCATGTATATTTCCTCTTTTTACTAATTTTTTCCATTTTTGAGAGTCGCACATTCCTGTTTAAATTTTTAAAATTCATCCAGTAGTTTTCAAGAAATAGGAGTTTAAAGTTTTGCTAGCCTTCCATCATGTAAATTGAAAGATCTTTGTCTGAAATTTTTATGGAAGTTAGGGATTGTGAGGGACTGGTTTGATATATGTAAATTCAACTGGTTTTCAAATGGTAGCTATTAAAATATTTGACACTCTTGGAAAATATACTTAACGTAGTTGATGTGTTGGAGAGATATTTACCAAGTTTGTTTGCAAATGGGGTATTAAAACTGACCTAATAGAGGGGTTAGGAATGATGCTGGTGAGGGTGATGAAAACTTTCAATTTCAAAACAAAAGAAAACTAATGAAACCATTTTCTCATTTTGACTTAATTTAATATATATATATATATATATATGTATACACAAGCCACATAGTGCTGGTTCACGGTGCTTTGGCTTATACCAAACCAACACTTCGCTGGCATAGATGTGGTAACACTGTTTAATTCGTTATTTTGTGGAAACACGAAAAATTTTGTTTTTTAATAATTTATTTAGTTTTGACTGAAAAATGGGTTGCACATTCATTATATATGTAGGTATGTACTCGTCTAAATTTTAGGTTTACGATTTTGAAAAAACTACAGAAAAGATAAAGCTGAAATTTTCTTGAAAGGTAGGACCAGTTCTGAAAGGAGCTTGGTGCCTGTTGGTCCAGTGATTTCCGAGAAAACTGGAAAACAAAAAATTCCTAGAAAAGTGATTTTTCCAAGATTTTGAAGAAATAATAACTGGGGTAGTGTTGAAATTTTCACGATAGATTTTCCATAACGTTATTGCAAGTCTGATAGAAATTTGGTGCCGATTCGTTCGGTAGTTTCCTAGGAAATTGGAAAAGAATTTTGGTTCATGGGTTTTGAGAAAACTACCAGAGGGATCGGGCTGATAGATTGTCATTATTTGAGTGCAAGTTTGGTATTTTTTCTTATTTACGGTGCAAGGGGTTACGAGCGTCTTTTTTCATTGCATTAATTTGGGTTTTATTTTCTTCGTTAAGTAATTTTTTTAATATTGTCAATGAAAATTGACAAACTGGGTTTTCTAGCAAAGTATCTATATACTAGAATTTTTCTATTTTATTTTATTTTATTTTATTTATTTACATCGGGTACCTGGTATGTAAGTATATTAATTATGATTTATGATCATAACTGATTTATGTTAATTTCGACAATTATAATTTTGCCTGAATAGAAATGAATTTGTATACCTGGTTGTCGGAATGAGTTTGTGATATGAAAATACACTTTTTCAGAAGTTGGGGATGAGTTGACGTTCAGGGTATTGACGAGTAAGGGGGACGAGCTTCTTAATGCCCGCATTTTATACAAGTGAAAAATGGAATGGGTACACGTAGTAATTTCGAATGGTGACGAGTTTTATTTTCTTTATTTTTATTTGGATTAGGGATAGAGAAAGAACGATAATTTCTCTTCTTGTCTCTAGTCTCTAACTCTCTTGGTTAGGTTGAAAAAAGTACTTGAATAGCACCGATTCGATCATTCGTTCTTCGAAATATTTCTGAAATTCAAAATGAATGAGTGAATCTGTCGCCGCACTGTGGTGTGGGAAATCCAAATACCACTAAATTTTCAACCTGGTTTCAACATTTTCCAAATTACGTGTTGTTCGTGAAGGTTTATTAAGAAGTTACGCTACAGTCATCAAATTCTTCTGACTATTAAATATAGCTTCCAACATTGATGCAATTTTAAAACGTATAATAAATTTTCCAAATTTAGAAAAATTCTTTAAATTCTTTTTTTTTTTTATTAATTCAGAATATGTTTGCCTTCTAAAATATTTTCTGAAATTACCGTGTGTCATTTCGTTTGCAAAAAATTTCCAAAGGGCAAATATTTTAACATTATGTCTATATCAAAGTGTAGTATTTTTTCCGACAATTTACCGTAAACTAAATTCTCTTCGTGCTGCACCTTACTTTTAGGTAGCTACATTTCGCAGAATCAATATACTTATTGCGGAGGGTGGCATGCCACAACTGCAGGAAAATTTCACTATAGTTTTTCCGATCATGGTTCCCAGATCCCAAAACCACTCTCCCCTCAAAAGTTTATATATATAATATATCCATATGATTATAAAATATGAAGGGTCAACCACTGGACAGATTTGCATGAGATTTTATAGAAAAAATTGTGTTATTCCAAGAAATGTTTGTAGCCACCGTGGAAGTCCTTAGTCCTCTTGGGGACAAAGTTACAAATTTTTACCATTTCTGATAACAGAAAAGAGTCGATATATTTCTTGAAACAAAAGAAAAAGAATAAAAGAGAATTGAAAAAAACTTCTTCCCTTCTCTTTTTTTGTCATCTACTGGTTGATGAGTCGGACATTATTCTCTTACTCTCTCTTCCTGTTTCGTTTTTTTCTAATCAGGTTTCATTCGATTCCACAAGAAAGGGTTTAAGATAACTTTTACTTATATTATCTATTGATGATCCACTGAATTCAAATTTCTGGCTCAATTATCGATTAAATCAATTCTTAGACACTTCTATTGGAACACAAGAAAATGGCAAAGGTAGGTTTTTTGTCTATTATTGAATGATATATAACAGGATATATTTGTCGATCTATTCCAATTTTTGATAAATAATTGTTGAAATATATATTTAGGGCAACTAAAAAGGTTGTTAAAATAAAAGGAGAAAGCAAACAGTAAACAGATAAATAGACAATACGCAATTGAAGCTGCGGGTACCTAGCAGCCCCGTATACATATTTTTATAGCATATATGGGTTATAAAAAAATTTTTCAACGAACTAGGATGGGCCGAATCTGCTCATTAGTTTCAAAATGGGGGTTATTTGAAATTGACTGAAGACACGGGGACAGGGCGTAATTCTTTACGGATAGGGACAAATTTGGAGTGTACATACTTTGGGTGTATATCTCGGTAAAATTCAAAAATGGGCGAAACTGTTCATTAGTTTCGGAATTTCAGCTTTTGGAAATTCTCATTATAGTACAAAATTTTTAAAACCTATGATACACGCAACCCGCAATACACATAATTTGAAATTATGTTTATTTTCGGTGAAACTTATTCTTCCAATGCTAATGCCAGTTTGAAAAGTAGATTTTGCTCAGAATAAATCGAATTTTAAATTATGTGTATTGCAGGTTGCATTCAGTATAGGTTTTGAGAATTTTATACAGTAATGAAAACTTCAAACAGCCGTAATTCGGAAAATAATGACTGATTTTGCCCATCTTTGAACTTGACCAAGGTATAGAATCGGTGTGTAAAGAATTACGCTCTGCCTCCATTGTCTTCAAATTTGATTTTCAAACAGTCACCATTTTGAAACTAATGAGGGTATTTAGCTCATCTTAAATAATTTGAAATTCTGTCTATTATAAGCGAAATCTACCTTTCTGACTGGCGTGCCATCGTCATTTTCTCTCTTTCTTCTTACTGTCACCATGCCGAAAATCGTACCGAAACTCATGCCAAAACATCTTCACTTTTCATTTTTTACCCTACCCCGACCCGAGTGATAATAATAGAAATGTGTGCCACATAAAAAAAAAGAAAAAAACTGGGAGTAGATATGATTTTTAGATTTTCAGTTTTTTAGAGGGCTCTTAAATTTTTACTATTAGGACTGAATTTCTTCTCTAGGGTCTTGATGTCCAGTTAAATAACTTAAAAATATCTTTAATTGGTACAGCGTTACAAATATACTTATGTTAAAAAAAAATAAGGAATATGTGAAAACAATTGAAAAGATATTGGTAATAAGTGAGAATTCGGGGGGTCGTCAAACTGGAAGTGGAGAAAAAGTTTTTTTTTGAGCTCTTCCTGGAAAATCAAACAGCATATTCAGAGAATTAGTTTCGCTCTTTTCTAAATCTTATAGCCAGTTATTAAAAAGTTTTGAAAGTTTTGCTGTTTTAGGTAGATTTCGCAAAATCTACCAATTTTCTACGTTGAATAGACCTTGTGTTTTGTTCTTGAGAAATATATCTATTTCAATATCTTCCTGAGTGAGATAATTCAGTGGTTCCTATTAAAACGCTGCCAACCACTCACAAATAAGTTTTTTGTCCACTGAAGGACAGTATCCCAAAATGAATGTTGATCAATAGGTACTTCTGAGTCTTGAATTCTGTTGTTTCAGTTACACTTAGGTTCACCGATCCTCAATAAACTATCTACTTGAAATTTATAGTTTCACACTCAAAAATAATTCTTGGAGTATAACTGTGGAATACCTTGTCGTGAGAGATATTCTCACCAGGAGGAAATTCTACAGAATTTAAGCGTGTTCAGCCACTTCGTACATAAGTACGGGTAAGCCAAAACCAAGGCAAACACTGGCGATTTTAGAGCCAGTTCGGGTGGTTTATATACGGCTTATTTACATGCACACTAAGACACGTATGTAAGAATATACGTACGTCTGTGAGGGCGGCCAGGTCGCATCATCCCATACCGAGATAAGAGATGGCTGACTGGTTCGTGTACGGATTGTGACATTGTTTCGTTGTGTCACGATCCGGTACTCGTACATTACCTGCAAGTACATGCAGGTAATTACAATCGAACGTATTAAGTGTGTTTAACGTCGCAAGGACGATTATTTGCCTGCCCTTTGGGGCAGCGACTGTCATCGGGGGTCCAAGCCCCTTTACCTAATACCAGTGAGTCCCCACAGCTACTCCCCCCAAGTTTTTGCGCCACAAAAATGATCAAAATGCGCAAGGCCTGGGGGGACGTGTGGGTTTTTACTTCCGCCTCTGGTCAGCCTCCCATTTTGCCAGGGTGCTACCTACTGCAGCCCCGATGCACTCGTAGGATTCCCTACGGGCGTGTATCCGGGCCAGGTAATTTGCCTGGCTGTCCTCTCCCCTACACCTTGGTGGTACATTTTTCGAGCTGGCGTAGGGATGATGACGGGAGTGAGGGGGCAGTGGACGTTTAAACAGTGGCTTCCTTAACATCAGGGAGTTTGAATTCCCCGATGTCCAGGTGGCCATCTTCACTTTTTCATTCGTGGCCCTCTCGGGCGTGAACAGGAATTTCATGGGCTCCCTTTTTTCCTCTGGTTTCAGCTCCGGCTTTTAGGGTTCCAGAGTTGGAGCCAAATCCTTTGGCAACCAGGGAGGTGAAATTACCGGAGGCAGCGGAGATGTCATTTCTGATAGGACATCGTCTACGGGAGGAGCCGTGTCCATTAGCAGCTCCTCCTCAATCCGGTCCAGCTCCGTCTACTGCTCGGTTTTCTGCTGAGTTTGTGAGAACTCAGCAGTTTTCCGGGCAGTTTGGGAGGTGGCGGACTTTAGGATGGTGGTTGGCAGCGACAATAGAATGGGTTTTAAAAGAGAAGGAACCAAAAATATTGTTTCAGAAAACACGTCCAAGATCTATGGCAGTTCTAAAACGGGTGAATCTACTGCGATTTTTGATTTACCATTACAGTTTTGTTTTATTATTTTCACATCTTCTTATCAGCATGTAGAGGGGATAGCGCTTAAAATTCTCGGCCGTATGCAAGTTTACCGGTTAAGTTCTGATCGGTTTAAGCAAAGTTATACCTGAAATAAACTCATAGAATATATTTTTCGAATTTTAATACTAAGGAATTTCCTCTTGTGACGTCACAACGTTGAGATTATCTTTGTATTTAACGGTAAACGCATGTTGCGATGTTTATTTCTGTATCGCACGTGGATTTGTTTATTCCTGTTGTTTTCTTTTTGTTGGCATTTCTCGTTTGCTTATCTCCGGAATTTATTTTGTCTCTCAGAATTCCAATTTTCATCGCATATTTTTTAGAGGGTTTCAACTTACATAGCAGATATTACTTTTTTGGGAGTAAATTTTCTTTTCTTCGCATTAACCTCTCAGACATGCGAGAAGGGTGGGAATTTTTGCATTTTTTACTGCCTAGGGGCCTGCTTCTTTTTTGTGGGCATATGGGGGCCTCGGGATAGAATGTTTTGGTAATAACATCGTCCGAAAACTTCACAGACTTTTTTATTTTTGGTGTTTTCTCTAATTGTGAATTTTTTATTTCACATTTTTCGACGGATTCTTCTATGTTTGTTGGTGAATCCGTCTGGATATCTTCTATGTTTTCTCTTGGTATCCTTTTTATTCTTTTGTCGTCGCTTACCATGTATGCAGGCTTCAATCTGTCGATTGAAATTGTTCGAGGTTTGCCTGCAATGAGTATCACAAAGTTTTTCTCATCTCGTGATACTACTTTGTAAGGACCGGCGTATGGTTTCTCCAGCGCAGATCTCATCCAGGTATCGTATAACCTTGCAGCTACTGTAAGAGCTGTCATCTCATGTAGAGGGATTGCTTCTGGCCATCGTGTTGCCCTGTCTATTATCATTAACAGGTATCTGTGTCCTTGAGATGGTGGCCATGGACTTACCAAGTCCATATGTACAGTTTTAAACCACTCTGTTTGTTTGAAGGATTTGAGGGGCCAGCGAGTGTGTCTTCCTACTTTGGATTCTTGACAGTTCAGGCAACTGCGAGCCCATTTGTTGCAGTCAGACTTTATTCGTGGCCATACAAACCTTGCCAAAATCATATTAGCACTACATTTTGGCCCAGCATGTGACAGATTATGTACACTGTTGAAAGCCAACCTGCGATATTTTACGGTAGAAATGGCCTATTCTTACCTGTACTGACGTCACATGTTAATAAAACATCAGTACCAGGAATTTTTCTCTGTATCAATTTGAGAGTAGTATCATCGTTCGATAACAACTCTTGCAATTCTGCATCCTTAAGCTGTGCTTTAGCTATTTCAGCATAAGGTAATTGGACAGGAGCCAAGATAGCTTCGATTCTACTCAAGTCATCAGCTGGAGTGTTAAGTTCTCCACTTATATACTGAATGTCGGTAGTCAATTGACCAATATAGTCTAATTATCGTGCTCTTCTCGGTGATGCCGGTTCTGCTTTTTGTGTGAAGGCATATGTTAGGGGTTTATGGTCAGTATACACAGAAAAACATCTACCCTCTAATTGGTGTCTGAAATGCTTCAACGCAGCAAAAATTCCGAGCAATTCCCTATCGTATGTGCTATAGTTCTTTTCTGCTTTTGAGAGCTTCCTCGAGAAGAAAGCTAGCGGTAACTTCTTGTTGTTTTTGTCAAGTTGGTACAAGGTTGCACCAATAGCAAAATTAGATGCATTGGTACTCACGCATAATGGCAGACTTTTGTCTGGATGAGCCAATAGAGTTGCATTTGCCAGTGTATCTTTGATTTTCTCAAAGGCCTGTTTGGCTTCTTCATTCTATTTGAGTGGAGTTTTATCTTTCTTTTTGCTTGTCTTAATTAGTGCAAACAGCTTACTTTGTTTGGCTGCTGCATTCTTCATGCAACGTCTATAGAAGTTCACCATCCCCAAGAAGTGTCTGAGTTCAGCGACATTTGAGGGTTTCGAGAAGTTCAATATTGGCTCTACTTTGGTCTTCAAGGGGAAAATGCCTTCGGTCGAGACTTTGTAGCCAAGGACGTCAATTTCAGTCTGTGCATATAAGCTTTTACCTACGTTGATATTAAGCCCGGCAGCGTGTATACGCTGTATGACGGGTCTTACATTCTCCTTGTGCTGTTGCTCACCACCTTCAGAGCAAGTGCAAATATCATCCAAGTATGCATATGCAAACGGCAATTCTTTAAACAGTCCATTGATAAATCTCTGGAAAGTTTGTGCTGAGTTGCAAAGTCTAAATGGCATTCGAAGGTATTCGAATAGTCCAAAAGAGGTTATACCCACTGTCTTTGGTACGTCCTGGTCAGCCATAGGAATTTATTGGAATGCCCAGTTGATGTCAATTTTGGTGATAATCGTTTTACCCTTCATATTTGCGTTGAAGTCCATTATATTGGGGACTGGATAGCAATCAGGAACTGTTTTGCCATTTAAGGCCCTGTAGTCTCCAACAATTCGCCACTCTCCACTTGCTTTTTTAATCATGTAGATAGGGGAGCTCCATGAGTTTTTTGAGGGGTGACATACACCCTCCTCGATGATGCAATAAAAGTACTCCCATGCTGCTTTGAGTTTGTCAGGCAGTAACCTTCGTGCTCTAGCATGGCAAGGAGGTTCTTTGGTTTCAATGTAATGAACCGTATCGTGTTTGTAGGTAGGATGCCTGCGAATTGATGGTTGAGTGACTCCAGGAAAAGTCAGACAGGATCCGTATGAGTTGTCCGTCGACTTTTGTACAGCTGGATATATTTGTGTCCAGTCTGTAAGCATGCGTTTTGCCATCCACACAATTTTTAGTTTCGCTATCTATCAGTTTCCCCTCTTTGAGGTCAATGATTAGGCCATAATGTGCAAGGAAATCTGCACCCAGGATCTGGTTTGGAACATCAGCAACTGTGAAGGACCACGTCATATTTTCCTTAAGTCCGATGTCGACTTTACTGGTCTCAAGTCCGTAAGCTGGAAGGTTTTGACCATTCACAGTATGGAGATAGTATTTTGGAGGAAGTACTTTTTGGTTTTTACTTACTGGCAATATACTCAAGTCTGCACCTGAGTCTATCAAGTACCATCTCCTATTAGTCCTGTCCTTTATGAACAAGTGGCATGAGTGTTTTTCCGAGGGGTCTTCGGCCTCATAGATGGTCCCTTGTTCTAGTTTGACGCCTCCGTGGTATAGGATTTGCCCCACCATTTGCACCTGTTGTTGCATTTGGTGGCCTCTGTGCCAAACCTGTTGTGGAAGAAGCAACATTTATCATCCCAATTTTGAGACTGGTTTTTGGGTGATGATGTTCTCGGGGGAGTTGAACTCTGACTCCTGTTATTGGAACTAGATCTGTGGTCTCTGGACCAGGACTGTCGTCCTTTGCTATTGCCACTGTTGTTGTTGTTGCTTCTACTTTTAGGTCTTTGTTGCCAGCTACTATTGGATTTCGTGGAGCTTTGGCCTTTGTTCCTCTTTACTTCATCAGTCAACTGAGCTCTCCAGTCTCTGCAGATACTGCACTGACCACAGGCTTTGACCTGGTATATTCTCGCGCATTATCTGCTGATTTCGCAAGGAAGTCCAAGTCTGTGGATGTATTTATCACTGTCAAACCTATGGTGGCTAGGCATTGCACAAGACTTTGTGGAAGTTGTTTGCAAAATTGGTTGCCTATGACAGAAGGGGCTACGATATTGTTTACCTTCTGTCTCAATTTCCCCATGAAGATTGAGGGTTTGTCATCCCCCATCTTTATACCACCCATCACATCATCAATGATTTGGTTTTTCGTTTTTCCAAACACATTCTTTATCTTCTTGACGAAACAGGCATATTTGTCATCTTTTGTCAAAGGGCATTCCATAATATCCAGAATGTGGCGGATTATCTGTGGGGGCATGCCTCCACAGATATGGAGATACCGCTGGTTCTGTGTTATATTTTCCATCTTGAACCTGCCTTCCAATAGAGTCAACCACAAGTCTACCTCATTGGGCAGAAATTCCGGGATCTCTATCCTCTGTCTGTAGAAGTTGGGGTTTTGCCCTGGCTGCAATTGCAGAATTGCATAATCTGCGCCAAGACTTCGGGTGTCAGCTGTGGCTGACTACTACCTCCCTGCGATTGTTGTGGGTTTTCGGTTGGTGGTGGGACCATTGCTGTGTCTTTCTGATGACAAGCGTATTCCACAGAACTACTTCCTTCCTTGCTGGTTGAAAACACTGACTCCTGTGTTTGTGGGACAGGTGTTTTTGGGTCAGAACTTTGGCTTAAAGTTCGACCACTTCTCAACGTTTTAACTGCTAACTGTTCTTTCTTTATTGCAGTTCCCAGTCGTGCTAATTCTGGGTGTTGAGGGCCTTCTTCCAGATTTGTTAAATTTGTGGAGTGTCGAGTTGAAGTCGGGGGGGTTGGGGGATGAGTCCAACCTTCTTCCTCCAGGTCTACTGTCTGGTTTCTCTTTGTTTACATATTTTAAAGAGAGGGGTGTAAATTCCCACTTCAGCAGACTCTACTTGGACAACCTAAAAGGTGTCTTAGTCTGCAAAAAATATTTTTATTTGCTGAGCAAGCGAGTATCTTGCCAGCGCACTGCGCCAAATTTTTGTAAAAGCGGAATGCGCCTAAAGACACCTCGCGACGTAGCCAAAAATCACGTCGAGGTCACCACTGTGGAATACCTTGTCGTGAGAGATATTCTCACCAGAAGAAAATTCTACAGAATTTAAGCGTGTTTAGCCACTTCGTACATAAGTATGGGTAAGTCAAAACCAAGGCGAACACTGGTGATTTTAGAGCCGGTTCGGGTGGTTTATATACGGCTTATTTACACGCACACTAAGATACGTACATAAGAATATACGTACGTCTGTGAGGGCAGCCAGGTCGCATCATCCCCTACTGAGATAAGAGATGGCTGACCAGTTTGTGTACGGATTGTGACATTGTTTCGTTGTGTCACGATTCGGTACTAGTACATTACCTGCAAGTACATGCAGGTAATTACGATTGAACGTATTTAGTGTGTTTAATGTCGCAAGGACGATTATTTGCCTGCCCTTTGGGGTGGCGACTGTCGTCGGGGGTCCGAGCCCCTTTACCTCATACCTTCGAGTCCCCACAATAATGTATATAAAGTTCGAAATAATGAGTTTGTGCTGCAAAATTCTGTGTAGGAAATATGTTTGTTCCTTTGACTATACATTAGTACCTATTGGACCAACTATGTATGCCCTTGACGTACTCGAACTATGTTTATGTATGCTATCCTTGTGAATTTAAGGTATGCCTTTATCAAATGTATTCTAAATTGGTAAACACGAGCAAAATATCGAAAGTACGCACGAAGTACACTCGGTTACCGACTTTTATGTTGGCATGTCGTAACGTTAAACAATATAATTATTGGGCTTGTGGAGTATTACTGGTCCAGTACTATATAGTCAAAGGTCTGGACCCAGTTGAATAATATAATAAAGTAGGAGTTACAGTTTCATGAATTTTATCTCTCCACTTTGCTTTATTGAAATATTTTGCCTATGAAACTACAATGGGTATAGTTGAGTTAATTTCCAGAAGCGAAGCTAGAATAAAACTTCTGGGGATACTCAATGCCTTGTAATTTTTCTCCTCGAATAAAAATGTAGAACTGTGTTTTTTTGTTTTGTTTTTCTCAACAGTACATATTCTCGAATTTTTTTGGGGAAAGGGGTTAACCAGGTTTTGGAGAAGTTAGTCCCCAATGCGACCATTTATCTTCGTCTCCAAGTTTCAGTTATAGCAATGCCTCCTTTCTTCTAGACTCAACCACCCGCATTCTAGAACGATACTTAAATATTGATTCACTAATTACCTAATATTTTATTTGTGACTACCATGTATAAGTATAAGATAAACCTAATTAAACGAGTACTTAACTTTTACTTAACATTAAGAAACGTTCTAGAATACGGATGAACATCTCAAAAACATCCTAAAGCTTATCATAATTATACTGCACATTTATTAGATAGCAGCGTGATAGTAGGAAAAAATCTTCAATACACTATAGATATTTCAGAAAATTTCATTGAATTTTTTCAGTTCGTTTTACTGCGTTCTTCCGAGCCAATGGATCTCAGATCTGAGAACCAAATGTATCTCGTTTTATGTCTGTTCAAAATCATAATTTTTTTATCAATTTGTTAATTTAATCGTTATCATTATTTTAATCGTTATCACTTCCAGCTGTCAAAATATATTAACTTGAATTAGAAGAAAAATTTTTCGAACCGAATACTTTCGTATTCGTCATTCGACAATAATTGGGCGAAGCCCTCTTCCGTAGCTTTTTTACAATTAATATAGAAATACTACTCCAAAACTACCCAACCGATTTGAATAAAATTTTGCAAGGACATTCTACATCCTTTGCAGGGTGCAACGCCGCAAATTTTATGTAAAAATAAAATTTTTTTCCAATGAATAAAAAAATAAAAAAAACGTAAAAAAATAAAAAGTTGATAAAAGAAAGTAAAAAAAAATTCTAGGGCAAAAATACTTCGCTAGAAAATCAAGTTCGCCAGTTTTCATTTACATTTCAGAACAAAAATCTACAACCTAAAATTAATGCAATGCCGAAAAGTTCTTCAAAACCCACGAAAAACCACTTTTCCAACAATTTTTTATTTTCCAGTTTTCTTAGAAACTACTAAACTAACAGGCCTTAAACTTCTATATTTGTCAACAAATTGGAGTTTGTATTTTCTTTTCGGATCGAGGCGAAATTTGATATGAGTGTACTTTTGGTCCATATCTGGGTCCAGTTCGAAAATGAGCCGAATCCGCCTGTTATTTTCAAAATAACGGCTATTTGAAATTGAAATCTAATGACAGTGGGGGTAGAGCATAATTCTTTGTCGGAAAAGTTGATTTCGCCTATATTCTGTTCAAAATAAGAAGCGTTATCCACCACCCGCAATACACTGAGAAGTGGTGAGGTGCGGTTGAAAAGAGAAGAACACTCTCCCACTGGATGACATGACGCAGTTAACAAATGCAGGATCAAATGATTTCTGATTGGAGCATTTTATCTTCGTTTTTGTATACTTGCGTGAGAGCAGGTCGGCCCGCCTGGCGCTTCTTATTTTGAACGGACTATAGACAGAATTTTATATTGTGTGTAGTCCAAGTTACGTTCATTATAGGTTTTAATAATTTTGTACCATAATGAAAACTTAGAAAAGCTATAATTTGACCCATCTTTGTACTTGACCGAGATATGGATTCAAAATTTCAAGGTATCCACGTTTCAAATTTCGCCCCGATCCGTAAAAAATTACGCTCTCACCTCATTGTCTACAAATTTAAAATTTAAACAGCTGTCAAGTCGTCATTTGAAAACCAAAACGCGGATTTGGTCCCCATCTTAAATAATTTTAAATTCTATCTTCTAGAGGCGAAATCTACCTTAATTTCTGACTGGCGTGCTGTCGTTTTTTTTTTTTGTGGCTAAGAAAATGGCGACCGCCTCGTAGATCGGCCACTGCATAGTTTTATTACGTATATAGGTACGCTTTGATTATATGAAGCGTGACGATAGTTTTATTCACATTTCAAGTTGCAGAGATAAAAAATCCTACAATAATTTGTACGGTTTTCCAAAAATTTCTTGATAAATTAGGCGACATTTTAACTTCAAAGTTTGCTTCTATATGAAATTAAAACAATTAGTTTATATGATTTTACTAAATTTATGTTCGTTTATTTTTATTTGTTTTCAGACGAAAGAAACTAGAGGATCGTTCTCCTGGGACATTCATTATTGGTTGGGCAAAGAAACCTCGCAGGTAATTTGAGCCTATATGTAATTGTAACAGTGTGACTTTTATGAATTTAAAAATTTACATTAAGTATAGCCTTCTGTATGAAGATATGGTCCTACGATTATGGGTTTCTTTGATGCTGGCATTGAAGTTCCTACATCATCTTTATGCTCTCATAAATCATTGACAGCCAATTTTCAGGGCTATCTGCCAGAGAAACGAATGCTATGAAACTATAAGTCTGATATGCATCTCAGGGTTATTGAGATTCGACCCCTAAATGACGTTCATAACTGGCACCCTCAGGTTTTAATTGACGCTTTTATTGACATAGTGAGTACCTGTCAAACATTCGAGATGTTTTGATTTAAAAAGTGCTCTCTTAAATTATTTTTAGTATTTTTCTCCATCGATTTTCTTCTTATCGTGAAAATAACTCGGTAAAATTGGTTTCACTTTCAATTTAAAAGAAACCTAACAATATTTTTGTCCGCTTTCAAGAAAACTGTGAAATGAAGATGTAGCTAGGATGCGGCGGGGGCAGTTGATTTTCAAAAAAAGTCAGTTAAAAAGAAAAAAATGTGGATATTTTTCTTTATCCCTAATATCATTGATAACATGTAGAGAAAAAGTTAGGTTATCCAGCATGATTTTTAAGTTGGTTTTCGAAGAAAATCTACTTATTTTTGATTAAGTGTTGCCAATATAATTCTACGTTTAAAATTATTTCAACAAATAAGATAATTTCTATTTATTATCTTTTATTAAATTCAAACTTCAATTTATTACAAACACTTTAAAATATTACTTATTATCTATACTTAATATAATTGAAAACTGATATCCGTAACATCGAATATGGACTTTAACGTTTCTACTCGACTGCTAATACAGGAATGAATTTGTCATGAAATGGAAGACCAGACATCACCTTCGATTTCATTTTTATAATTCAAAATGGCCAACCAAAAAGGTGGCGTGACATGGAACATCCGCCAGATATGATGACTCTTCACGTCAGCATATTTGGTGATGTTTGTCCGTGAGAAGCTAGGTATCATATAGACTGCTATTATTCCAAGAATTAGGAATAATAGTTGTCTAAATTTGTTCTACATGTTTTTGTAGACAAACTGAATCGTCTGCAAAAATGGGATGGAACATTAGGCCAGCTAAAATTTTGATTAAACAAAAGCTAACTATAGGTGATTTTTTTTTTGTTGAAAATATAATAAATTTCGTTACATTAATTTCATTATAAAACAAGCCACGAAGCATCGCTTCGTAGCGCTTTGGCTTGTGCCAGCACAGGACTTCTGCTGGCCTAGAACTTGTGCCTGCCCAGATCTTAAGCTACCTACATTTTTAGTCTGCTTTTGTCATTATGTCTCTAGTCTCTCTCTCTGCACAGTCGGTGTTCCTTGTTTCGGAGTTTTGAAAATTAACTTAATACGCTTGGTGTGGTATGGTACATTTTTTGTTTCATGATCTCAGAAAAATGTTGGCACCATTAACTCAAATTCATATATGTATGGATAGATAGATAGATAGATATAAGTCCATTTCTTGTTCCCTCGGTACTGGTCACAATTTTCGTCAGATAATCACGAAATTTTATATGAATATTTATACTAAGCCAAGGACCAGACTTGTTGATTTTGGTGTGGATTGGCTGGGTGGTTCATCCAATACCACCATTTTGTTTTATTTTAGCTCTAAAAAGCTCAATTTTGCATCAATAGCCACGAAATTTGGAACAATTATTTTTCATAATTTATTGTAGTACGCTACCAATTTTGGAGTGGATCGGCCTGACGGTACTTCCAGTACCACAATTTTTTGTTTTATATTGGTCACAAAATGCATAATTACGGAACAATATGTACAAAATTTGAGACAAATATTTATTATAATTTATTGTAGCATACTTTCAGTTTTGGTGCGGATTGACCTGACAGTACTTCCGGTAAAGATATTTCTTTTTGTTTTTAATCTGGCCATAAAATGCTTAATTTTAAACAAATATTTATTATAATTGATTGTAACATTCTACTGGTTTTTGTGTAGATCGATAGGATGGTATTTCCTTCAAGTAAATTTTTGTTTTTAATGGTTTCAGACTGTATAATTTCTAAGTTCATAGAGGATATTTTTAAGTAGGTTTTCTTTAGAAAATCTACTCATTACGCTTGATTCGGTATTAACCCCCAGGGTTGGGGGTGGGTATGTTTTTGTTTCATTATCTCAAGAAGATTTTGGCACCAATAACTCAAATTCATACACATACAGTCATATATAAGTTAATTTCTTGTTTCCACAGTGCAGGTCGCAATTTTTGTGCAATAATCACCAAATTTGGTGAGAACATTTTTATTGAGTCAAGGATCAACCTATTGATTTTATTGCTGATTGGCCAGACGGTTTTTTCAGTATCACCATTTTTGTTTTTATTTTGGCTATAAAATGCTCAATTTTGCACCAGTAGCCACGAAATTCAGAGTAAATATTTATTTTGATTCGTTGTAGTACGCTTTCAATTTGGCGCGGATGAGCCGGGGGATACTTCTGGTACCACTATTTTTGTTTTTATATTGGTCATAAAATGCGCAATTTCAGAACTATATGTACGAAATTTGAAATAAATATTCATTATAATTTATTGTAGCATGCTACCAATTTTGGTTCGGATCAGCCAGATGGAACTTCCTCTAAAGCTTTTTTTCTTGTTTTTTTATTTGCATGAACTTTTCTTTTTACAAAAATTGACCACATGTTCATGTTTTATTTTTTTTATTTCATAACTTTATTATATTCATTGTTTTTATTTTAAATTATATGATGATTTACCATACTTTATCATCTTAATTTATTTTTCATTTTTTTAAGAAAAAATGCTTTTACATTTTACATTGTCTAATATTTTGTCAGCAGCTAACATATTTCATACAATCATAACATACCATTAACGCATATAAACTTACAGACAATTAATGTGACCATCAAGTATCATAATTCTTTCTCTCAAAAACCTACTTTTTCTTGGAGGCTTTTTGCTAGAGTTTTGTTTTTTTTTTTATAGGTACTTCACATTTCTATTGTCCGTTACTCTTTGAATTATGTTCCTTTATGTTTATTTTAGTGATTTCAATGACTGCTTTTTGCACAGCAAGTAAATCGACTATGACTAAATTTTCAATTTGCTTGTTACCAGTGGCACAACTAGAGGGTAAAAGGGTACTTATTCCCAGGTGGTTGAGTTTAGGAGTGGAAATATTACAAATGGAAATTAATTTTCAAACCATTTATACAATAATTACACTGTGGGCTAAGATCTCATGTATCCACCGGGGTCATTGGAACTTCCCCACCTACCTAAAAAAAAAACATATATACATGAATGTTCCAAAATCTAGAAAACACCAAAAAATTTTATAATTGTTTTGTCACCCCAGAAAACCCCCTCTAGAGGTAAATCCTGAATATAGTCCAATTGCAGTTAAGGGTGGCTGATTGACTAGTTGCCATGTGGCGAATTCCTAGATATATCATTGCTTGTTAACCCCCCTTAGCTGGTCTCTACTTCGATGAAACTTGCTTTGCCCCCCTGGACAAATTTTTTAGCTACGCCCTTTGAAATGTACTCTATTTTTTATAAGCTTTTATTCTATTCACTCAATTTGTTGAAGTACACCAGATGACCAACTTCGGCGCTGTTTCACGTGTTGCGACACACCCCAAACATACTCTTATATCCGTTTTTATCAGGGTTTTTTTCAATTTTTGTTTGTTTCTGTCTTGGAAAAAAAAAGTGAAAAATTTTATTTTCTCTTTCGCCGTTATATTCCTCTTCAAATTATAAAAGCGTATTTTTTAAAAAACTCGTTTTTAACCTAACTTATTTGTAATATCTCCAATAAATTATTTGATCAGAATGAAATTCTCATCCACATTTTCACTTGCTTTGTCGGGTTATCCGTGAAAATCGATGATTACTGATTTTAAGGAAAATTTTATTTTTGAACAAATATTTGCCGAACAATTTTACGATTAAAATCGATATTATGGAGATGAGACGAAAAACCGATTTTTAGAAACATATTTTTCCTCCATTCACTAAGACCACCGATTTGCAAGACGGTAACCAAAAGTGACTGGGTAAGTAATACACAATATGTATAAGTAGGTTGTGTACAATTTGTTGTGACTATTTGGGACTCGAAAATGACTATTTTCATCTAATTATAAATCAGATATTACGAGATTAAATTGGTTCGTATTTCTATGATTCGTTTGTGACTCATTTCGAAATTAAATTTGATCTATAAGAAAAAAACGTAGCCTATGACTCATTGTGTGAACCGTCATCAACGGAACTTTGATTCTTTTCTTGCAGATTACGAGAAGTTAACCAAATTATAGGTATATTGCCGTACAATGTATCTGTTGCAGAGGGTTGGCATGTAACGATTTCTTCACTACAGTTTTATCCGATCATGGTCCCCAGACCCCAAAAACACCCTCCCTTCCAAAGTTTGTTAATTTTAACAATATACATGGGATTATAACAAAATTTATAAATATGAATCATCGTTGCCCTTCGAATTATCAAAAATAATCGATAAATATAAGTTTTTACACTGCTAACAACATATGACCCTACTGTAATTTCTCGCACGTTTTTTTTTCCTCTTCATGTGACTAATTTTTTTTTAATAATTTTGGACATATAGGATGAGGCCAGGTTCGGCGGCCATTTTTGCCGTTCAGCTTGACGATGGTTTAGGAGGTGTACCGGTGCAATACCGCGAGGTGCAAGAACACGAAAGCGATTTATTTTATCGTACTTCAAAGGAAGGTAAGTTATTTCGTATGAAATGTCAGACATAAGTTGTTATAAAACTACATATTGGTAGTAGACTCTATAGGTGCCTAGTGAAGAAGAAACATAAATTAAATTAACTACACGTAACTGTGAATCAGGAAAGAAAATTGCCACGAGTGACTTTTTGAAATATAATAAAACTAATGTAAATGTCCTGTTTTTTTGTTTTTTGTTTGTTTTTTTTTCACTCAAATTGGTTTTTTTTAGTGGAAAAGTTGATTGAAATGTGTTTCAATCAAAGATACATATGCTTGAAATGCTTTGATTTCTTTTTGGTTTAACGTTTTCGAACGCAACGTTTTTTGATGACGTACCATTTTTTTCCCGAATGTAAATCATTTTTTGAGAAACTTTTTTCAAATTTCGATTAAATGGTATAAACCTTTCAGTGCATTTATTTTGATGGGTTGAAAGAGTTATGGATGGAAAATGTACTTAGGTAATTCAGTACCTGTAGGTATATAAATCAAGTTCAATGGTTCAAACTAACAAGAATGATACGAGAAATGGCGGCAAATTTTGCTATATTTTGAATGTATCCACTTTAAAAAATATTAGATTTCTGTAACACTCGCGTATTCGACTAATTTATTTAACGAGCGGCGGTATCTGACATGATTAAGAGTTTTTTTTCTTGCTGAACTATTTTAATTATCTTCGAGGTGTTCGGTGTGGACAAACTGAATTTCAAATGTGAAAAATATGTCAGGATTGCATAATATATTCTAGTTTTGTATTTCAATCAGTGTTTCATCTTTGGGAATTATATATGGGATAGGTGGTTCAAAAAATAGTTATATAGACAAAAATTAAATTTTTAATTTCTCATTTCATATAATGTACCCGCTAGTAAAGTTAATTTTCAGTAACAGTCCATTAAGTTGTTGATCTTAAGAATCATTTATTTTGCTGGATATTTTTTTTTTTTTTGAAATTCAATTTATTATATAATTTTTAAGGATTTTTTTTCCTCTCTTTTATACCTACTTGTCGAGTGTATACTTGCTGCATTTATTTTTTGGGAAGTGCTGTACCGATGATAATTGAAATGATAGGAGAAAAAAGACACCTATCTCAGTTTGAACAAAAGTTGTTTCGGAGAAAGAGTGTTAAATGTTTGACTTTCTCGGATGGATAATCATTCTGATTGGGAAAAAATTTGAAGGAATTTAAAATTATTAAGAGGATTTGCAAGAGAACAGTCGCACCAGCTTCACCATGTGGCTAAAAAGCGATAGAAAAAAACAAAAATAAATAAAATAAAAAAATTCAAAAGAATACATAAGACTCGAATCCATAACCCACAGTATGCTAGCACACATACTTATCTACTGTGCCACTAACTGATTTGAAAATTATTTTATAATTTTTCATATATTCAACAAAAAATAAACGGAATTTCAAACATGACTTCATAATATATAAACCTGCTGGAAAAACTTCTTTCCGCAAGATGCTTGTAATTTTTCATCATTTGTTGTTATGACTTACTGCGCTGATGGATAAACTGAGATGCTCATATTTCTGTTCAGCGATTTTTCTCAAACTTGGGACCTATCTAAATTGTTTTTTTTAACCAAAAACCCCGTTCCTGTAAATTTCAATAACATTGTTGATCTAGTTCTTCAGAAAGTGGTTACATACACTACCCACGTACATACATACATACATACATACATACATACATAAAAACAATTATTGAACGTATTGATAGGATAATAGGTATGAAATAACTAATTTTATTTTGTGAATTAACGGATTTCATATTTTGAAAGTAACATATTGTTGATATAGGTAAGCCAATTACTTGTTTTCATGGTACAGGTCACAATTTTTGTTTTTATTTTCGCTATAAAATTCTCAAATTAGACCAATAGCAACGAAATATAGAACAAATACTCACTATTAATCTATTGTAACATGCTAGGTATCAGTTTTGGTGTGGATCGACTGGACGGTACTTCCAGCAATACTATTTTCATTTTTATTTTGGCTAAGTATAAAATGTCTAATTTTGGGCCGATAGCTATGAAATTCTGTACACGAATTTTTATGATCCATTCTCACTTGCTACTAATTTTGGTGCAGATCGGCCAGATAGTACTTTCAATACAGCTATTTTGATATTATTTTGGTTATAAAATAATTGATTTTAAACCAATAATTACGAAATTAACTGGCAAAAATATTTAATATAATTTATTGCAACATGTTACCACTTCTGGTCAACATAGGGCGGAGGTTATTTCCATAAAATCGATTTTCATTTTTATTTTGAAAGAGATAGGTAATGTATTAAAGGTGTAATTTTATTTTTTAGTCAACAGAACTTGCAAAATTTTAATTCAATCATCAGTTGTGTGCTGTTACTAATTAATCTTATTATTAGAAATTAATTTTCTGTTTTTTGAAAACCTATATTTTTCCAACGGAGCTGCTGCTGCGTTAGATTGTTTTTGTTTCGTTTTGTAATAACGAAGAATGTATCATCGAAATTTAAAAATTTATTCAGCACCCTCTCAGTTATGCATGTAATGAATTTTGACTTACAAGAATTTGGGGTACATGTCAAACTTGAAACGTCCATATTGGATGCTGTTATATGTATTTCAAAAGATTTTCACCTAATAGTCTCCATAAAAAGATATTTCATGTACTATTCCTATTATAAAAAACAAAAAACTCCGATTAATGTATTCTGTAATATCTTCTATAACAGTGGTCTTCAACTCGTGCCCCTCTCTCCCCGAGATGATTTTTTGTAGCCAGTGAGAGTATTTTACATACACAAAAAAAAAATCAGATATTGAAACATGACTGAACAGAGCAACTTTTGTACCTTTGATGCTCCCAAATTACAATTAAAATGTGATGATGTGACCCATCCGCCTTTTCGAAAATTGTTTTTTGCCCATGACTACGAAGTTGAAGATCACTATTCTATAATAATCCTCAATATGGTGAAATTTCTTCTCGTTTTCGAAATGGATATCTGAGTCATAATTGCTTCCTTGAGTAACGATCATTCTTACAATTCGTTATCGCCGAGAATCACTATAAATTCTGAATTATTCAAGCGTTAAAAGTTCGTAAAAATTAATGAAATTAAATCTTGTAAAATGCGGCCTAATATGAAAACTGCGTAATACATATCTTATATATGTATTGTAATAAGCTCCTAATTAAGTTATTTTATTCTAATTTCCGTAATTA
>WOFM01000153.1:0-181056 GCA_011428145.1 Ericerus pela | reverse complement strand
CCATTACAGTTTTGTTTTATTATTTTCACATCTTCTTATCAGCATGTAGAGGGGATAGCGCTTAAAATTCTCGGCCGTATGCAAGTTTACCGGTTAAGTTCTGATCGGTTTAAGCAAAGTTATACCTGAAATAAACTCATAGAATATATTTTTCGAATTTTAATACTAAGGAATTTCCTCTTGTGACGTCACAACGTTGAGATTATCTTTGTATTTAACGGTAAACGCATGTTGCGATGTTTATTTCTGTATCGCACGTGGATTTGTTTATTCCTGTTGTTTTCTTTTTGTTGGCATTTCTCGTTTGCTTATCTCCGGAATTTTTTGTCTCTCAGAATTCCAATTTTCATCGCATATTTTTTAGAGGGTTTCAACTTACATAGCAGATATTACTTTTTGGGAGTAAATTTTCTTTTCTTCGCATTAACCTCTCAGACATGCGAGAAGGGTGGGAATTTTTGCATTTTTTACTGCCTAGGGGCCTGCTTCTTTTTTGTGGGCATATGGGGGCCTCGGGATAGAATGTTTTGGTAATAACATCGTCCGAAAACTTCACAGACTTTTTTATTTTTGGTGTTTTCTCTAATTGTGAATTTTTTATTTCACATTTTTCGACGGATTCTTCTATGTTTGTTGGTGAATCCGTCTGGATATCTTCTATGTTTTCTCTTGGTATCCTTTTTATTCTTTTGTCGTCGCTTACCATGTATGCAGGCTTCAATCTGTCGATTGAAATTGTTCGAGGTTTGCCTGCAATGAGTATCACAAAGTTTTTCTCATCTCGTGATACTACTTTGTAAGGACCGGCGTATGGTTTCTCCAGCGCAGATCTCATCCAGGTATCGTATAACCTTGCAGCTACTGTAAGAGCTGTCATCTCATGTAGAGGGATTGCTTCTGGCCATCGTGTTGCCCTGTCTATTATCATTAACAGGTATCTGTGTCCTTGAGATGGTGGCCATGGACTTACCAAGTCCATATGTACAGTTTTAAACCACTCTGTTTGTTTGAAGGATTTGAGGGGCCAGCGAGTGTGTCTTCCTACTTGGATTCTTGACAGTTCAGGCAACTGCGAGCCCATTTGTTGCAGTCAGACTTTATTCGTGGCCATACAAACCTTGCCAAAATCATATTAGCACTACATTTTGGCCCAGCATGTGACAGATTTGTACACTGTTGAAAGCCAACCTGCGATATTTTACGGTAGAAATGGCCTATTCTTACCTGTACTGACGTCACATGTTAATAAAACATCAGTACCAGGAATTTTTCTCTGTATCAATTTGAGAGTAGTATCATCGTTCGATAACACTCTTGCAATTCTGCATCCTTAAGCTGTGCTTTAGCTATTTCAGCATAAGGTAATTGGACAGGAGCCAAGATACCCTCTAATTGTGTCTGAAATGCTTCATCACGCAGCAAAACTTCGAGCAATTCCCTATCGTATGTGCTATAGTTCTTTTCTGCTTTTGAGAGCTTTCCTCGAAGAAAGCTAGCGGTAACTTCTTGTTGTCTTTGTCAAGTTGGTACAAGGTTGCACCAATAGCAAAATTAGATGCATTGGTACTCGCACGCATAATGGCAGGACTTTGTCTGGATGAGCCAATAGAGTTGCATTTGCCAGTGTATCTTTGATTTTCTCAAAGGCCTGTTTGGCTTCTTCATTCTATTTGAGTGGAGTTTTATCTTTCTTTTTGCTTGTCTTAATTAGTGCAAACAGCTTACTTTATTTGCTGCTGCATTCTTCATGCAACGTCTATAGAAGTTCACCATCCCCAAGAAGTGTCTGAGTTCAGCGACATTTGAGGGTTTTGAGAGTTCAATATGGCTCTACTTTGGTCTTCAAGGGGAAAATGCCTTCGGTCGAGACTTTGTAGCCAAGGAAGTCAATTTCAGTCTGTGCATATAAGCTTTTACCTACGTTGATATTAAGCCCGGCAGCGTGTATACGCGGTATGACGGGTCTTACATTCTCCTTGTGCTGTTGCTCACCACCTTCAGAGCAAGTGCAAATATCATCCAGTATGCATATGCAAACGCAATTCTTTAAACAGTCCATTGATAAATCTCTGGAAGTTTGTGCTGAGTTGCAAAGTCTAAATGGCATTCGAAGGTATTCGAATAGTCCAAAAGAGGTTATACCCACTGTCTTTGGTACATCCTGGTCAGCCATAGGAATTATTGGAATGCCAGTTGATGTCAATTTTGGTGATAATCGTTTTACCCTTCATATTTGCGTTGAGTCCATTATATTGGGGACTGGATAGCAATCAGGACTGTTTTTGCCATTTAAGGCCCTGTAGTCTCCAACAATTCGCCACTCTCCACTTGCTTTTTTAATCATGTGGATAGGGGAGCTCCATGAGTTTTTTTGAGGGGCGACATACACCCTCCTCGATGATGCAATAAAAGTACTCCCATGCTGCTTTGAGTTTGTCAGGCAGTACCTTCGTGCTCTAGCATGGCAAGGAGGTTCTTTGGTTTCAATGTAATGAACCGTATCGTGTTTGTAGGTAGGATGCCTGCGAATTGATGGTTGAGTGACTCCAGGAAAGTCAGACAGGATCCGTATGAGTTTGTCCGTCGACTTTTGTACAGCTGGATATATTTGTGTCCAGTCTGTAAGCATGCGTTTTGCCATCCACACAATTTTTAGTTTCGCTATCTATCAGTTTCCCCTCTTTGAGGTCAATGATTAGGCCATAATGTGCAAGGAAATCTACACCCAGGATCTGGTTTGGAACCTCAGCAACTGTGAAGGACCACGTCATATTTTCCTTAAGTCCGATGTCGACTTTACTGGTCTCAAGTCCGTAAGCTGGAAGGTTTTTGACCATTCACAGTATGGAGATAGTATTTTGGAGGAAGTACTTTTTGGTTTTTACTTACTGGCAATATACTCAAGTCTGCACCTGAGTCTATCAAGTACCATCTCCTATTAGTCCTGTCCTTTATGAACAAGTGGCATGAGTGTTTTTCCGAGGGGTCTTCGGCCTCATAGATGGTCCCTTGTTCTAGTTTGACGCCTCCTTGGTATAGGATTTGCCCCACCATTTGCACCTGTTGTTGCATTTGGTGGCCTCTGTGCCAACCTGTTGTGGAAGAAGCAACATTTATCATCCCAATTTGAGACTGGTTTTTGGGTGATGATGTTCTCGGGGGAGTTGAACTCTGACTCCTGTTATTGGAACTAGATCTGTGGTCTCTGGACCAGGGACTGTCGTCCTTTGCTATTGCCACTGTTGTTGTTGTTGCTTCTACTTTTAGGTCTTTGTTGCCAGCTACTATTGGATTTCGTGGAGCTTTGGCCTTTGTTCCTCTTTACTTCATCAGTCAACTGAGCTCTCCAGTCTCTGCAGATACTGCACTGACCACAGGCTTTGACCTGGTATATTCTCGCGCATTATCTGCTGATTTTGCAAGGAAGTCCAAGTCTGTGGATGTATTTATCATGGTCGAACCTATGGTGGCTAGGCATTGCACAACACTTTGTGGAAGTTGTTTGCAAAATTGGTTGCCTATGACAGAAGGGGCTACGATATTGTTTACCTTCTGTCTCAATTTCCCCATGAAGATTGAGGGTTTGTCATCCCCCATCTTCATACCACCCATCACATCATCAATGATTTGGTTTTTCGTTTTTTCCAAACACATTCTTTATCTTCTTGACGAAACAGGCATATTTGTCATCTTTTGTCAAAGGGCATTCCATAATATCCAGAATGTGGCGGATTATCTGTGGGGGCATGCCTCCACAGATATGGAGATACCGCTGGTTTTGCGTTATATTTTCCATCTTGAACCTGCCTTCCAATAGAGTCAACCACAAGTCTACCTCATTGGGCAGAAATTCCGGGATCTCTATCCTCTGTCTGTAGAAGTTGGGGTTTTGCCCTGGCTGCAATTGCAGAATTGCATAATCTGCGCCAAGACTTCGGGTGTCAGCTGTGGCTGACTACTACCTCCCTGCGATTGTTGTGGGTTTTCGGTTGGTGGTGGGACCATTGCTGTGTCTTTCTGATGACAAGCGTATTCCACAGAACTACTTCCTTCCTTGCTGGTTGAAAACACTGACTCCTGTGTTTGTAGGACAGGTGTTTTTGGGTCAGAACTTTGGCTTAAAGTTCGACCACTTCTCAACGTTTTAACTGCTAACTGTTCTTTATTTATTGCAGTTCCCAGTCGTGCTAATTCTGGGTGTTGAGGGCCTTCTTCCAGATTTGTTAAATTTGTGGAGTGTCGAGTTGAAGTTGGGGGGGTTGGGGGATGAGTCCAACCTTCTTCCTCCAGGTCTACTGTCTGGTTTCTCTTTGTTTACATATTTTAAAGAGAGGGGTGTAAATTCCCACTTCAGCAGACTCTACTTGGACAACCTAAAAGGTGTCTTAGTCTGCAAAAAATATTTTTATTTGCTGAGCAAGCGAGTATCTTGCCAGCGCACTGCGCCAAATTTTTGTAAAAGCGGAATGCGCCTAAAGACACCTCGCGACGTAGCCAAAAATCACGTCGAGGTCACCACTGTGGAATACCTTGTCGTGAGAGATATTCTCACCAGAAGGAAATTCTACAGAATTTAAGCGTGTTTAGCCACTTCGTACATAAGTATAGGGTAAGTCAAAACCAAGGCGAACACTGGTGATTTTAGAGCCGGTTCGGGGTGGTTTATATACGGCTTATTTACACGCACACTAAGATACGTACATAAGAATATACGTATGTCTGTGAGGGCAGCCAGGTCGCATCATCCCCTACTGAGATAAGAGATGGCTGACCAGTTTGTGTACGGATTGTGACATTGTTTCGTTGTGTCACGATTCGGTACTAGTACATTACCTGCAAGTACATGCAGGTAATTACGATTGAACGTACTTAGTGTGTTTAACGTCGCAAGGATGATTATTTGCCTGCCCTTTGGGGTGGCGACTGTCGTCGGGGGTCCGAGCCCCTTTACCTCATACCTTCGAGTCCCCACAATAATGTATATAAAGTTTGAAATAATGAGTTTCTGCTGCAAAATTCTGTGTAGGAAATATGTTTGTTCCTTTGACTATACATTAGTACCTACTGGACCAACTATGTATGCCCTTGACGTACTCGAACTATGTTTATGTATGCTATCCTTGTGAATTTAAGGTATGCCTTTATCAAATGTATTCTAAATTGGTAAACACGAGCAAAATATCGAAAGTACGCACGAAGTAAGTACACTCGGTTACCGACTTTTATGTTGGCATGTCGTAACGTTAAACAATATAATTATTGGGCTTGTGGAGTATTACTGGTCCAGTACTATATAGTCAAAGGTCCGGACCCAGTTGAATAATATAATAAAGTAGGAGTTACAGTTTCATGAATTTTATCTCTCCACTTTGCTTTATTGAAATATTTTGCCTATGAAACTACAATGGGTATAGTTGAGTTAATTTCCAGAAGCGAAGCTAGAATAAAACTTCTGGGGATACTCAATGCCTTGTAATTTTTCTCCTCGAATAAAAATGTAGAACTGTGTTTTTTGTTTTGTTTTTCTCAACAGTACATATTCTCGAATTTTTTTGGGGAAAGGGGTTAACCAGGTTTTGGAGAAATTAGTCCCCAATGCGACCATTTATCTTCGTCTCCAAGTTTCAGTTATAGCAATGCCTCCTTTCTTCTAGACTCAACCACCCGCATTCTAGAACGATACTTAAATATTGATTCACTAATTACCTAATATTTTATTTGTGACTACCATGTATAAGTATAAGATAAACCTAATTAAACGAGTACTTAACTTTTACTTAACATTAAGAAACGTTCTAGAATACGGATGAACATCTCAAAAACATCCTAAAGCTTATCATAATTATACTGCACATTTATTAGATAGCAGCGTGATAGTAGGAAAAAATCTTCAATACACTATAGATATTTCAGAAAATTTCATTGAATTTTTTCAGTTCGTTTTACTGCGTTCTTCCGAGCCAATGGATCTCAGATCTGAGAACCAAATGTATCTCGTTTTATGTCTGTTCAAAATCATAATTTTTTTATCAATTTGTTAATTTAATCGTTATCATTATTTTAATCGTTATCACTTCCAGCTGTCAAAATATATTAACTTGAATTAGAAGAAAAATTTTTCGAACCGAATACTTTCGTATTCGTCATTCGACAATAATTGGGCGAAGCCCTCTTCCGTAGCTTTTTTACAATTAATATAGAAATACTACTCCAAAACTACCCAACCGATTTGAATAAAATTTTGCAAGGACATTCTACATCCTTTGCAGGGTGCAACGCCGCAAATTTTATGTAAAAATAAAATTTTTTTCCAATGAATAAAAAAATAAAAAAAACGTAAAAAAATAAAAAGTTGATAAAAGAAAGTAAAAAAAAATTCTAGGGCAAAAATACTTCGCTAGAAAATCAAGTTCGCCAGTTTTCATTTACATTTCAGAACAAAAATCTACAACCTAAAATTAATGCAGTGCCGAAAAGTTCTTCAAAACCCAGGAAAAACCACTTTTCCAACAATTTTTTATTTTCCAGTTTTCTTAGAAACTACTAAACTAACAGGCCTTAAACTTCTATATTTGTCAACAAATTGGAGTTTGTATTTTCTTTTCGGATCGAGGCGAAATTTGATATAAGTGTACTTTTGGTCCATATCTGGGTCCAGTTCGAAAATGAGCCGAATCCGCCTGTTATTTTCAAATAACGGCTATTTGAAATTGAAATCTAATGACAGTGGGGGTAGAGCATAATTCTTTGTCGGAAAAGTTGATTTCGCCTATATTCTGTTCAAAATAAGAAGCGTTATCCACCACCCGCAATACACTGAGAAGTGGTGAGGTGCGGTTGAAAAGAGAAGAACACTCTCCCACTGGATGACATGACGCAGTTAACAAATGCAGGATCAAATGATTTCTGATTGGAGCATTTTATCTTCGTTTTTGTATACTTGCGTGAGAGCAGGTCGGCCCGCCTGGCGCTTCTTATTTTGAACGGACTATAGACAGAATTTTATATTGTGTGTAGTCCAAGTTACGTTCATTATAGGTTTTAATAATTTTGTACCATAATGAAAACTTAGAAAAGCTATAATTTGACCCATCTTTGTACTTGACCGAGATATGGATTCAAAATTTCAAGGTATCCACGTTTCAAATTTCGCCCCGATCCGTAAAAAATTACGCTCTCACCTCATTGTCTACAAATTTAAAATTTAAACAGCTGTCAAGTCGTCATTTGAAAACCAAAACGCGGATTTGGTCCCCATCTTAAATAATTTTAAATTCTATCTTCTAGAGGCGAAATCTACCTTAATTTCTGACTGGCGTGCTGTCGTTTTTTTTTTTTGTGGCTAAGAAAATGGCGACCGCCTCGTAGATCGGCCACTGCATAGTTTTATTACGTATATAGGTACGCTTTGATTATATGAAGCGTGACGATAGTTTTATTCACATTTCAAGTTGCAGAGATAAAAAATCCTACAATAATTTGTACGGTTTTCCAAAAATTTCTTGATAAATTAGGCGACATTTTAACTTCAAAGTTTGCTTCTATATGAAATTAAAACAATTAGTTTATATGATTTTACTAAATTTATGTTCGTTTATTTTTATTTGTTTTCAGACGAAAGAAACTAGAGGATCGTTCTCCTGGGACATTCATTATTGGTTGGGCAAAGAAACCTCGCAGGTAATTTGAGCCTATATGTAATTGTAACAGTGTGACTTTTATGAATTTAAAAATTTACATTAAGTATAGCCTTCTGTATGAAGATATGGTCCTACGATTATGGGTTTCTTTGATGCTGGCATTGAAGTTCCTACATCATCTTTATGCTCTCATAAATCATTGACAGCCAATTTTCAGGGCTATCTGCCAGAAAACGAATGCTATGAAACTATAAGTCTGATATGCATCTCAGGGTTATTGAGATTCGACCCCTAAATGACGTTCATAACTGGCACCCTCAGGTTTTAATTGACGCTTTTATTGACATAGTGAGTACCTGTCAAACATTCGAGATGTTTTGATTTAAAAAGTGCTCTCTTAAATTATTTTTTAGTATTTTTCTCCATCGATTTTCTTCTTATCGTGAAAATAACTCGGTAAAAATTGGTTTCACTTTCAATTTAAAAAGAAACCTAACAATATTTTTGTCCGCTTTCAAGAAAACTGTGAAATGAAGATGTAGCTAGGATGCGGCGGGGGCAGTTGATTTTCAAAAAAAAGTCAGTTAAAAAGAAAAAAAATGTGGATATTTTTCTTTATCCCTAATATCATTGATAACATGTAGAGAAAAAGTTAGGTTATCCAGCATGATTTTTAAGTTGGTTTTCGAAGAAAATCTACTTATTTTTGATTAAGTGTTGCCAATATAATTCTACGTTTAAAATTATTTCAACAAATAAGATAATTTCTATTTATTATCTTTTATTAAATTCAAACTTCAATTTATTACAAACACTTTAAAATATTACTTATTATCTATACTTAATATAATTGAAAACTGATATCCGTAACATCGAATATGGACTTTAACGTTTCTACTCGACTGCTAATACAGGAATGAATTTGTCATGAAATGGAAGACCAGACATCACCTTCGATTTCATTTTTATAATTCAAAATGGCCAACCAAAAAGGTGGCGTGACATGGAACATCCGCCAGATATGATGACTCTTCACGTCAGCATATTTGGTGATGTTTGTCCGTGAGAAGCTAGGTATCATATAGACTGCTATTATTCCAAGAATTAGGAATAATAGTTGTCTAAATTTGTTCTACATGTTTTTGTAGACAAACTGAATCGTCTGCAAAAATGGGATGGAACATTAGGCCAGCTAAAATTTTGATTAAACAAAAGCTAACTATAGGTGATTTTTTTTTTGTTGAAAATATAATAAATTTCGTTACATTAATTTCATTATAAAACAAGCCACGAAGCATCGCTTCGTAGCGCTTTGGCTTGTGCCAGCACAGGACTTCTGCTGGCCTAGAACTTGTGCCTGCCCAGATCTTAAGCTACCTACATTTTTAGTCTGCTTTTGTCATTATGTCTCTAGTCTCTCTCTCTGCACAGTCGGTGTTCCTTGTTTCGGAGTTTTGAAAATTAACTTAATACGCTTGGTGTGGTATGGTACATTTTTTGTTTCATGATCTCAGAAAAATGTTGGCACCATTAACTCAAATTCATATATGTATGGATAGATAGATAGATAGATATAAGTCCATTTCTTGTTCCCTCGGTACTGGTCACAATTTTCGTCAGATAATCACGAAATTTTATATGAATATTTATACTAAGCCAAGGACCAGACTTGTTGATTTTGGTGTGGATTGGCTGGGTGGTTCATCCAATACCACCATTTTGTTTTATTTTAGCTCTAAAAAGCTCAATTTTGCATCAATAGCCACGAAATTTGGAACAATTATTTTTCATAATTTATTGTAGTACGCTACCAATTTTGGAGTGGATCGGCCTGACGGTACTTCCAGTACCACAATTTTTTGTTTTATATTGGTCACAAAATGCATAATTACGGAACAATATGTACAAAATTTGAGACAAATATTTATTATAATTTATTGTAGCATACTTTCAGTTTTGGTGCGGATTGACCTGACAGTACTTCCGGTAAAGATATTTCTTTTTGTTTTTAATCTGGCCATAAAATGCTTAATTTTAAACAAATATTTATTATAATTGATTGTAACATTCTACTGGTTTTTGTGTAGATCGATAGGATGGTATTTCCTTCAAGTAAATTTTTGTTTTTAATGGTTTCAGACTGTATAATTTCTAAGTTCATAGAGGATATTTTTAAGTAGGTTTTCTTTAGAAAATCTACTCATTACGCTTGATTCGGTATTAACCCCCAGGGTTGGGGGTGGGTATGTTTTTGTTTCATTATCTCAAGAAGATTTTGGCACCAATAACTCAAATTCATACACATACAGTCATATATAAGTTAATTTCTTGTTTCCACAGTGCAGGTCGCAATTTTTGTGCAATAATCACCAAATTTGGTGAGAACATTTTTATTGAGTCAAGGATCAACCTATTGATTTTATTGCTGATTGGCCAGACGGTTTTTTCAGTATCACCATTTTTGTTTTTATTTTGGCTATAAAATGCTCAATTTTGCACCAGTAGCCACGAAATTCAGAGTAAATATTTATTTTGATTCGTTGTAGTACGCTTTCAATTTTGGCGCGGATGAGCCGGGGGATACTTCTGGTACCACTATTTTTGTTTTTATATTGGTCATAAAATGCGCAATTTCAGAACTATATGTACGAAATTTGAAATAAATATTCATTATAATTTATTGTAGCATGCTACCAATTTTGGTTCGGATCAGCCAGATGGAACTTCCTCTAAAGCTTTTTTTCTTGTTTTTTTATTTGCATGAACTTTTCTTTTTACAAAAATTGACCACATGTTCATGTTTTATTTTTTTTATTTCATAACTTTATTATATTTCATTGTTTTTATTTTAAATTATATGATGATTTACCATACTTTATCATCTTAATTTATTTTTCATTTTTTTAAGAAAAAATGCTTTTACATTTTACATTGTCTAATATTTTGTCAGCAGCTAACATATTTCATACAATCATAACATACCATTAACGCATATAAACTTACAGACAATTAATGTGACCATCAAGTATCATAATTCTTTCTCTCAAAAACCTACTTTTTCTTGGAGGCTTTTTGCTAGAGTTTTGTTTTTTGTTTTATAGGTACTTCACATTTCTATTGTCCGTTACTCTTTGAATTATGTTCCTTTATGTTTATTTTAGTGATTTTCAATGACTGCTTTTTGCACAGCAAGTAAAATCGACTATGACTAAATTTTCAAATTTGCTTGTTACCAGTGGCACAACTAGAGGGTAAAAGGGTACTTATTCCCAGGTGGTTGAGTTTTAGGAGTGGAAATATTACAAATGGAAATTAATTTTCAAACCATTTATACAATAATTACACTGTGGGCTAAGATCTCATGTATCCACCGGGGTCATTGGAACTTCCCCACCTACCTAAAAAAAAAACATATATACATGAATGTTCCAAAATCTAGAAAACACCAAAAAATTTTATAATTGTTTTGTCACCCCAGAAAACCCCCTCTAGAGGTAAATCCTGAATATAGTCCAATTGCAGTTAAGGGTGGCTGATTGACTAGTTGCCATGTGGCGAATTCCTAGATATATCATTGCTTGTTAACCCCCCTTAGCTGGTCTCTACTTCGATGAAACTTGCTTTGCCCCCCTGGAAAATTTTTTAGCTACGCCCTTTGAAATGTACTCTATTTTTATAAGCTTTTATTCTATTCACTCAATTTGTTGAAGTACACCAGATGACCAACTTCGGCGCTGTTTTCACGTGTTGCGACACACCCACACATACTCTTATATCCGTTTTTATCAGGGTTTTTTTCAATTTTTGTTTGTTTCTGTCTTGGAAAAAAAAAGTGAAAAATTTTATTTTCTCTTTCGCCGTTATATTCCTCTTCAAATTATAAAAGCGTATTTTTTAAAAACTCGTTTTTAACCTAACTTATTTGTAATATCTCCAATAAATTATTTGATCAGAATGAAATTCTCATCCACATTTTCACTTGCTTTGTCGGGTTATCCGTGAAAATCGATGATTACTGATTTTAAGGAAAATTTTATTTTTGAACAAATATTTGCCGAACAATTTTTACGATAAAATCGATATTTATGGAGATGAAGACGAAAAACCGATTTTTAGAACATATTTTTCCTCCATTCACTAAGACCACCCGATTTGCAAGACGGTAACCAAAAGTGACTGGGTAAGTAATACACAATATGTATAAGTAGGTTGTGTACAATTTGTTGTGACTATTTGGGACTCGAAAATGACTATTTTCATCTAATTATAAATCAGATATTACGAGATTAAATTGGTTCGTATTTCTATGATTCGTTTGTGACTCATTTCGAAATTAAATTTGATCTATAAGAAAAAACGTAGCCTATGACTCATTTGTGAACCGTCATCAACGGAACTTTGATTCTTTTCTTGCAGATTACGCGAATTTAACCAAATTATAGGTATATTTCGTACAATGTATCTGTTGCAGAGGGTTGGCATGTCACGATTTCTTCACTACAGTTTATCCGATCATGGTCCCCAGACCCCAAAAACACCCTCCCTTCCAAAGTTTTTATTTAACAATATACATGGGATATAACAAAATTTATAAATATGAATCATCGTTGCCTCGAATTTATCAAAAATAATCGATAAATATAAGTTTTACACTGCTACAACATATGACCTACTGTATTTCTCGCACGTTTTTTTTTCCTCTTCATGTTGACTAATTTTTTTTTAATAATTTTGGACATATAGGATGAGGCAGGTTCGGCGGCCATTTTTGCCGTTCAGCTTGACGATGGTTTAGGAGGTGTACCGGTGCAATACCGCGAGGTGCAAGAACACGAAAGCGATTTATTTTTATCGTACTTCAAAGGAGGTAAGTTATTTCGTATGAAATGTCAGACATAAGTTGTTATAAAAATACATATTGGTAGTAGACTCTATAGGTGCCTAGTGAAGAAGAAACATAAATTAAATTAACTACACGTAACTGTGAATCATGAAAGAAAAATTGCCACGAGTGACTTTTGAAATATAATAAACTAATGTAAATGTCCTGTTTTTTTTGTTTTTTGTTTGTTTTTTTTTTCACTCAAATTGGTTTTTTTAGTGGAAAAGTTGATTGAAATGTGTTTCAATCAAAGATACATATGCTTGAATGCTTTGATTTCTTTTTGGTTTAACGTTTTCGAACGCACGTTTTTTGATGACGTACCATTTTTTTCCCGAATGTAAATCATTTTTTGAGAAACTTTTTTCAAATTTCGATTAAATGGTATAAACCTTTCAGTGCATTTTATTTTGATGGGTTGAAAGAGTTATGGATGGAAAAATGTACTTAGGTAATTCAGTACCTGTAGGTATATAAATCAAGTTCAATGGTTCAAACTAACAAGAATGATACGAGAAATGGCGGCAAATTTGCTATATTTTGAATGTATCCACTTTAAAAATATTAGATTTCTGTAACACTCGCGTATTCGACTAATTTATTTAACGAGCGGGCGTATCTGACATGATTAAGAGTTTTTTTTCTTGCTGAACTATTTTAATTATCTTCGAGGTGTTTCGGTTGGACAAACTGAATTTCAAATGTGAAAAATATTTCAGGATTGCATAATATATTCTATTTTTGTATTTCAATCAGTTTCATCTTTGGGAATTATATATGGGTATAGGTGGTTCAAAAAAATAGTTATATAGACAAAAATTAAATTTTTAATTTCTCATTTCATATAATGTACCCGCTAGTAAAGTTAATTTTCAGTAACATCTCATAAGTTGTTGATCTTAAGAATCATTTATTTTGCTGGATTTTTTTTTTTTTTGAAATTCAATTTATTATATAATTTTTAAGGATTTTTTTCCTCTCTTTTATACCTACTTGTCGAGTGTATACTTGATTGCATTTATTTTTTGGGAAGTGCTGTACCGATGATAATTGAAATGATAGGAGAAAAAAGACACCTATCTCAGTTTGAACAAAAGTTGTTTCGGAGAAAGAGTGTTAAATGTTTGACTTTCTCGGATGGATAATCATTCTGATTGGGAAAAAATTTGAAGGAATTTAAAATTATTAAGAGGATTTGCAAGAGAACAGTCGCACCAGCTTCACCATGTGGCTAAAAAGCGATAGAAAAAAACAAAAATAAATAAAATAAAAAAATTCAAAAGAATACATAAGACTCGAATCCATAACCCACAGTATGCTAGCACACATACTTATCTACTGTGCCACTAACTGATTTGAAAATTATTGTTATAATTTTTCATATATTCAACAAAAAATAAACGGAATTTCAAACATGACTTCATAATATATAAACCTGCTGGAAAAACTTCTTTCCGCAAGATGCTTGTAATTTTTCATCATTTGTTGTTATGACTTACTGCGCTGATGGATAAACTGAGATGCTCATATTTCTGTTCAGCGATTTTTCTCAAACTTGGGACCTATCTAAATTGTTTTTTTGTAACCAAAAACCCCGTTCCTGTAAATTTCAATAACATTGTTGATCTAGTTCTTCAGAAAGTGGTTACATACATACCCACGTACATACATACATACATACATACATACATACATAAAAACAATTATTGAACGTATTGATAGGATAATAGGTATGAAATAACTAATTTTATTTTGTGAATTAACGGATTTCATATTTTGAAAGTAACATATTGTTGATATAGGTAAGCCAATTACTTGTTTTCATGGTACAGGTCACAATTTTTGTTTTTATTTTCGCTATAAAATTCTCAAATTAGACCAATAGCAACGAAATATAGAACAAATACTCACTATAATAATCTATTGTAACATGCTAGGTATCAGTTTTGGTGTGGATCGACTGGACGGTACTTCCAGCAATACTATTTTCATTTTTATTTTGGCTAAGTATAAAATGTCTAATTTTGGGCCGATAGCTATGAAATTCTGTACACGAATTTTTTATGATCCATTCTCACTTGCTACTAATTTTGGTGCAGATCGGCCAGATAGTACTTTCAATACAGCTATTTTGATATTATTTTGGTTATAAAATAATTGATTTTAAACCAATAATTACGAAATTAACTGGCAAAAAATATTTAATATAATTTATTGCAACATGTTACCACTTCTGGTCAACATAGGGCGGAGGTTATTTCCATAAAATCGATTTTCATTTTTATTTTGAAAGAGATAGGTAATGTATTAAAGGTGTAATTTTATTTTTTAGTCAACAGAACTTGCAAAATTTTAATTCAATCATCAGTTGTGTGCTGTTACTAATTAATCTTATTATTAGAAATTAATTTTCTGTTTTTTGAAAACCTATATTTTTTCCAACGGAGCTGCTGCTGCGTTAGATTGTTTTTGTTTCGTTTTGTAATAACGAAGAATGTATCATCGAAATTTAAAAATTTATTCAGCACCCTCTCAGTTATGCATGTAATGAATTTTGACTTACAAGAATTTGGGGTACATGTCAAACTTGAAACGTCCATATTGGATGCTGTTATATGTATTTCAAAAGATTTTCACCTAATAGTCTCCATAAAAAGATATTTCATGTACTATTCCATATTATAAAAAACAAAAAAACTCCGATTAATGTATTCTGTAATATCTTCTATAACAGTGGTCTTCAACTCGTGCCCCTCTCTCCCCGAGATGATTTTTTGTAGCCAGTGAGAGTATTTTACATACACAAAAAAAAAATCAGATATTGAAACATGACTGAACAGAGCAACTTTTGTACCTTTGATGCTCCCAAATTACAATTAAAATGTGATGATGTGACCCATCCGCCTTTTCGAAAATTGTTTTTTGCCCATGACTACGAAGTTGAAGATCACTATTCTATAATAATCCTCAATATGGTGAAATTTCTTCTCGTTTTCGAAATGGATATCTGAGTCATAATTGCTTCCTTGAGTAACGATCATTCTTACAATTCGTTATCGCCGAGAATCACTATAAATTCTGAATTATTCAAGCGTTAAAAGTTCGTAAAAATTAATGAAATTAAATCTTGTAAAATGCGGCCTAATATGAAAACTGCGTAATACATATCTTATATATGTATTGTAATAAGCTCCTAATTAAGTTATTTTATTCTAATTTCCGTAATTATAATAAACGACTTGTGTCGAAATCGTACCGCAATACAATCAGAAAATTCGACCAACTTTTTTAGGTTCGTTTATCGCAGTTTGAAATTATATTTTGAAAAGTACCTACGTAATTAGGTATAGAAAATGTTAGGTGAAAATTTTAACGTTTAAATGGTAAACACTTATCCGATCGTACTTTTGATGTAAATTATATTATCTATTCTAAATTCTTTGACGTCAAAAAGTTGTTGGGCAGTTGTGAATTTTTTTTTTGTTGGAAATATTATTTTTTTCCGACTCATTGGTAATCAGTGTCTTTCTTGGTTTCATGGTACTCTTTCAAAACCAACTGAAAATATCTTTCGCGCTCATCAACTGCCGTAATTGTGTGTTTTCCAAAATTGTCAATTTTCTAATCAATACCAAACCAGTCCCCAACAGTCTCCAACTGCCATAATAATTTCAAGCTAAAATCTTTTAATTTACAGGAGTTATTGTGATAACATGGTAGGTTTGCAACACTTTGAGAACCCCTTCTTCCAAAACTAGCGATGAATTTCAAAAATTTTGACACGAATATGAAACCCATGAAAGCTTTTAACTTTACTTCAAGTTTCATTGCCATAGGTTAAACAACAAAGGCTCCACAGATTCCCAAAAAGTGCCAAAATGAGCAAAAAGTGGAAATATGTTCTGGAAGTGTTTTTTAGTATTTATGTGTATATTGCGACATCACCGATTTTTATTTCTTACATATAACCATTTTTTTAAAAATCAGAAAAGTTCTTATTTCCATGTATTTTAATGAGGCAAATGGTCAGACTGATTTCTTTTTATGCTAGTATCACCATTCAGTCTGAAAAATGTCTTTATTTCAAGTCATTTCCTACATTTTTAACAAATTCCGTAAAAAATAATAGTTTTGACTTTTTTTTTTCCTTCGTAATAGATAGCTGGGCATATATTGGTCAAAAAATTTCAAGGACAATACAATATGTACCAGTAAGTACTGTTATTGACATTGCCACCCTGAGTTTCTGTTCAGTGCCTGTTTATTGGTTGGCAGGTTCAATTTTATATGAATTTTTCCTTTGATTCTTTTTTCATGATGAAGAGACTTATATATGTCAAAAAAATATACGGTGTGAGATGGTGTGTGTGATTTGTTACATTTAAGAGAAGTGATATATGGAAAAACCGACTTTACATTGCAATAATTTCATTACTGCACGACCAATTATAATTATGACCCATGCAATTTGGAAAAAATTTGATTTTTATCCTCTTCTCTCCATGGGGAGGTCTAATGCGTATCAAATGTTTTATTTGAATTTTGATTAATGACTGCGAACAATTCACCCAAAAAATTTTTGAAAAGTAATATTTGAAATTTGAGAAATTAAAATTAACAATTTTCATCATTTTCATGGAATGACTCATATACGAATGCATCTTTTCTTCCAGACATTTTTCAGTTCCGTGTCATTTTATATGATTTAACAATTCATCTAGTGACAGTCGTATAGATGGGGCTATTGTGAACCAGTGACTATGACTGTATAAAATTAATATTAAAATATTAAATTTCTGTCCTCTTTTTGTTTCTCAAAATTTACTGCAAACAACTAGATTCCTACAGGAGATTATAGAAAACCGTAATTATATTCTCATATGGTGGCATATGGTGCTTTCCTCGTACATATTCTTCCATTAAAAATGACCTAAATTCTTAAAAACTTCCTAAAGTTCCTCAAAATATTTTGTTTTTTTCACCTTAAGAAGATTAATTAGCTTTTTTTTTCTATTAAGATTAATTAACTATTTATTACGTTTGCATCTTCAATTTTAAGTTTGAAATTAAAGACGCTTAATACAAAATTTGGAATCTAAAAGTAATTAATCGAAAAAAAAAATTAAATTAAAAAAATGATTAAAAAAAATAGAAATGTTTTTTCTGAAAAACGCATGAAAAATTTTTGGTCTCTTTGCTCGCAGAATTGGATTTTTCCAATATTATGAAACCCCTCTCATAGATAAATCATAAATTCTAGATACGGCACTGAACACAGATGCAATTTTCAATTTTTTGGAAGGCTCATAAATTTTTTCTCCTCCAGGGTCGAATTTCCTCTTTAAGACCTTGATCGTATGTGAGTAGGTAAATGTACTTCACTTTCAGAATTTTATTTTCAGTTAGAAATTTTAAAAATTTGAGTTGGCACATCTTCATCACTTTTGCCATCTCTGAAAAATTCCTTCACTACGTCACTATTAAGTATTGTGCATTTTTTAGAAGTGATATGACATCGAACGAGAGAATTCCATAAAAATTTTAGTACCTACGTTTTTTCTTCTGCTTTCAACTCGAGTGAATCACTTTTAGAAACTTGTCTACTTATCTTAACTCTTCCTCGTGTTCAAGGCTATATGAGTGACATTCTTATATTGCGGCTGTGTATATTTAGCTAGGATTTTTGTGTTCGTATTTCAAGAAAACATACGCTATTCTCTCTTTTTCTGGTGGCCCCGAAATGACGCCTGTTGGAAATGATAAACTAATTCGTTTAACTTTCTACTTTATTAGCGTCATGGTTGGTAAAATGCACTGATTTGTAAATGACTAGCGCATGCAACCAAAATAAAATGACTAAATTTTTCAACATACTTATCGTAAACGTTCGTATCTTTTTTATTTTCCTCCGAAATAAACGTTTGTAAAACATGTTGATAAAATCAGAAAATCGTTGAGAAACGTTGGTAGGTATATATCCTGTGGTATGAATGATTTTACTGAAAGTAATTTTTTGTTGGTATTAAAAACTTTGAAATTGATTTACTCATTTGTTTTAAACAAAAAATAGTTAATACGAGTTTATTGGCGATGATTTTGTCTACTCTCCGGGTTTGGGCAGCCATAAATTTTCCAACGAGAAGTAAAAAAAAACAATATGGGCGTATTTTACATTCCATCAGTGTATAATTATCAAACATGGAACACGTTGTGGGGACTCGCTTGTATGAGGTTTAAGGGCTCGGATCACCGACGACAGTTGCCGCCACAAGGGAGGCCAATATTCGTCTTTATGACATTAAAAAAATTTTTGCACGATGTACGTTCAATCGTAATTACTTGCACATACATGCAAGCAATATACAAGTACCAAACTGTGACTAATCTCAACAACACGATGATGTTACAATTCCATACACAAACTCCCCCGTCATTTCTAATCACCATAAGAAATGACATAACTGGGCCATTCACACAAACATACGTAACTACGTATGTGTGTCAATGTGCATGTAATTAAGCTTGTATACATATAAACCATCCAAACCAGCTCTAAAATCACCAGTGTTTGCCCAGGTTTTGGCTTACCCATATGTTTAATATAAAGTGGTTGAACACACAAAATCTATATGATTACCTTCTGGTGAGAATATCTTTTCATGACAAGGTATTCCACACATGTCTTTGCTAATTATTATTCAATCAGTTATGAAAACCTTCTAGTTAATAAACTGCATATAACTATTTACTTTATTTTTTATTCAATCATTATTGACAATACTCAAGATATCTAGGTCTGTGATAGCTGAAGTAACTTATGTGGGTATATCATATTATAAAGGTATAGGTACCCTTTTTTAGTTAATGAAAAAAAATTAATTCGAATTGAATGGCCCGTATTATAGGTTGGCCCTTACAAAGTACAAAATTTTAAACATTTTCTGATGAAAGGCTGTTCTATTCATAAAGATGCCAAAGTTCTTTTCCAAAGAAGCTGTTTGAAAACCTTCGGTTTGACTAAGTTCCTACTTTTTAACAGACTTCAGAAAAGGAGGAAAGTTATCCATTCGATCTGTAGGTACCTATATATAGTTAGAGTCACTAATATAATATGCAAAGAGTAAATGTGTGGGCGTGTTTAGTCTAATCTCAAAATCTACCTGACCTATTTTCGTATCTGATTGATCAAGATGAATTAAAAGTTGAAAATTGTAGAGACTATAATATATAAATAAGATTAAGTCGTAACACCTATTTCTCCCTTTTTTCCCTGATCAGGAAGATGCAATATTTTCTTTTGGGAGGTATTTGATGAGAGGAAATTTCTCCCCTTTCCCCCCCTCCATTGCGGAAAATTTCAAAAAAATTTTCTCCAGGTAGGAGGGACAACCATCTGACTGAGTGAACCAAAACATTTGAATTGAAAAATGTCAATTTTTACCTTCCAAACCAGAGCCGTTTACAGAATTCATTTTGGTGGGAAGGAGAATTAAAAAATGTGTGTGTATTTTGGGATAAGAATTTCTGATTCTCATGTCATTCGTCATTATTTGTCATGAAATTAAAAACTGTAATAGTCTAACTCTGAAATTTTGCTTTAAAAAAATCCAAAATGGGGATTTGTCCCACTAATCCTTCCTGTTACGCCACTGAATGGATTTTAAAGAAAAATTGGTATTAATGAAAAGGGCTTTATGTGTATAATGCCAGAATACTATTAATATTTTCCAAAATTTAGATGAGGAGTGAATATTGAGGAAAAAAGAGTAAAGGTGCGTCCAGACTGATAGCGCCAGAACGGATGATCAAATTGCAATTATTCTTGTCTATATTATTTGTGCGAATTATTCGCAAAGGCTCAATTAGTTTCAAAAAAAGACTCATTTTGAAGAGAAAGAAACTTGAAATTTTAAAAGAAAAGTTGGCATGATATGGATTAATAAAATAAATTTAAAAAAATTTAAGGATACACTTTTATTTAACTTGGCACTCTAAAAAGTAGAAAAATAATTTTTCATAACCTACTTAGCTTATTTATTCTTGTAACACAAAATAAAAGCATGGGGCAAACTTGACTCATTATATATTTTCTTCTTTGTACAAAAAGAAACGTACAAATATTGTTAAAAAACTTTGAATATTAATTTGAGTAGCCTACAGATTTCGCTCAACTATCAGTATAAATTAAAATTTATCTCAATGCTGACCTAATACTTACAGTAACGTGTATTATCAGTCATTATCAACAATATCCAAATTATCAAACAACTAATCAACAACCTTCAAATTATTTGTTTAAGACACTTTTTCAAGGGATAGTTCTGTCTACCTCCATCTACCAACTGGATTTGTATTCTAATTGAAATATTTCTTTTCTTTTGCCCCATACTTTTATTTTGTGTTACAAGAATAAATAAGCTAAGTAGGTCATGAAAAATTATTTTTCTACTTTTTAGAGTGCCAAGTTAAATAAAAGAGTATCCTTAAATTTTTTTTTATTTATTTTTTTTTTTGACTTTTTAGGAATAAAAAAATGTGTAGGTAATTTGATGTACCTCTTAATTTCAATAGTATTTTACATATAATTCACGTTTAACATCTAGGCCCATATTCAAAAACGTCACTTTAACCTCCCATCACTTAAACTTCACTTGAAAATGACTTTTGGCACAATTTTGTATTGAAGAGTGCGGTAACATTTTATTTTTAAATTAGAACTCTCATAAGAAATACAATGTTCCCACATTTTTAAGTACAAAATTGTGCAAAAAACTTTTTTAAAGTGGTGAAATTTAAGTGAAATTAGGTTAAAGTGACATTTGTGAATATCAGTGTTGCCAGCTTGGACAATAAATTGCCAAATGGGTGATTTTGGCAACCCATCAGGCGCCTAAAAATGACCACGGGTGAATAGGCTCTTACTTGGGCAATTTCAAGCAATTCAAGCGACGCCACTAGGAGTATTTGATGTTGTTTTTTCTTGTTAAATTTTCCACCAATTATTGATAATATATCGATACAAACTACATAGCTTTCTCATGACACATCGAAATATCGATATTTCATTCAACATTGATAAAATAGTTATGAGGAAATTTATGTACTAGTTAACAATTGTTGTAACGGAAATCCCACCTTCACTCATTCTTCATCATCATCATCACGATCACTATATATATGTCATACGTACACTCTCACCACGAAGTGCTTTTCCCCTACTACTTTCGATCGTACATTGCTGTTGCTTCGCCATTTCATATTCTGTTAATATTGTATTATTCATTCGTGTAATAAACCTCCAGATTATTAGAAGTCTCAAGTTCTTTCGATCCTCGTTCTGTACGCCTCACATCATGGTAGCCATCGCTGCGGTAGAACTATGAGGAGAGACTTAGAAAATTAAACAAATGAAATAATTTTTTTTTGAATTCATTTACTGTTGCGCGAAAATCTTTTCATGTTTTCTGTTGAATTATACAAAATAGTTACCGGTTTGTTTTCGAGAAGTTTAACTCGAAATATAATACATTTTTAATTTTTGAAAAATTCAAAATTAAATAAAAATTTGAAGCTGAAGTTCCCGACTTAATAACGGCCGATCCTGAAGTCATCGAACGCTAAATTCAGGAAGGACCGCCAAAAAGATCGAGTGAACAGCCCAAGGAAACCTGCTCCCGTCGTCGAGGACTCATCGCAGATCCACACATCGAGGACCCAATTTTTCGGCCAACTCCAAACCAAAATTAAGCAGGCAGTACAACGGTGGACAGCAGAGTGCAGAAAACTGAAATTATTCGTCGGCGCAACAGAAAAAAAGTAACGTACAATTTTCAAATTTTGTAAAGGTAATATTCATTGAAGTTAGTTATTTTTCGTGATTGCATAATTTTATGTTGAACTGAGCCAAATAGAAAAATTGAAAATTATAAATTTTTATGCCCCCTATAATAAGTTTGTGCGAAGGAAAATTAGGAGAATACAATATTGAAAAAGAGGAATTGAAAGAATTAATTAACAAATTTGAAGGCGAAAAAGTAATAGATATAAAAATTGAAACTTATAATTTACCCTACGTTACGTATTTCACGGGGGAAATAATATTGGAATCCTTTGTAATAGATATATCCGGAAGAATAGAAAACATTAGTACTTTAAAATATATTAAAATTTTGGAATCCTCAGTAAATTATTTTTCAAATAGAATTTATAGTTCTGATAAATCGAAAGAAAAATTTATGAACAGATTTTTTTAATTAAATAAATTATATAAACTGGATAATAAAGGAAATAGTGAAGAACAAAATTTAAGTAATAGAATTGAGAAGGAAACAATTGAAAATAAAAAATACACATCAGTGATTAATAAAGAAAATAATCTATTAGGATTTCGTAAAACGAACGAAAACATGGCATCCCAAAATGAAATTAAACCCATACAAGCACCTCTTGGAAAAGTTTTTAATGGGAAATACTACCTAGACTGGCGTAGAATGATTATATCAGCCATCAGAGGAGCTGGATATTACGATATTTTTGGGGAACATGAATTTTTACAGCCATATATTAATAATATAGATGATCTTAATTTTCGACCAGATAAAGATATGTTGAACTATTGTAAAATGCAGGATAATGCTAAAGCATTCATACTAGAAAGAGTGTCGAATGATATAACAAAGCAAATAAGGGATTGCAATACAGCCATACTAATGTTAAAAAAATTAGATAATATTTACGGAACAAAAACTTCTGTCACAGCCAACATAGCTAAGGCAAAATGGATGGAGTTCAGATTCCAACCTGGTGGAAATATGAAGGGTTTCCTTAAAAAATGGGACGAATTAGTGACCGACGTAAGAGATAGTGGTAAGGAGGTTACAGAATCAGAGGAATTAGAGAATTTGCAATTAGCCTTATGTTACGAACAAGCAATTGCGAAAATTCAATATGAAAATTTACCTTCAAACGAAAAAAACTTAGATAATTTTAAAAGAATATTAAGGGAAGACTCTGATCAAAAATTCAGAGATCAAACTTTGAAAAAACAAAATGGTAATAATAACCAAATAAATAATAATTATAGAAACAATAATAATAATTACAATAGGAATAATTACAGGGGTAGATATAATAACTATAGAAGTAGAAATAATTATAGAGGAAACGGCAATGGTCGTAATGGTTATACAAATAGTAATCGAAATAATTTTAATAATAATAGTAATGGTAATAATAATGAAACAAACCAGAACCAGAATAATAACTCGAATAATAATGGGAACAATGGTAATGGAAATTATAGAGGAAATAGTTACAGAGGTAACTCAAATTATAGAGGCAATAATTATAGAGGTAACAATTATAGAGGTAATAATAGGAATAATTATCAGAATAATAATCCAAAATGTTACAAGTGTGGGCAATTTGGCCATATAGCGCAAAATTGCAATAATAATAATTCACAAGAAAATAATAATAATAATAATAATTTTAATAATAGTCAGGGAACTTATCCTCCAAAAGCTAATACAACCCAACCGAACTCCAATAAAAAAGAGAATTCGGAACAGCAAGTGAAGATGTCTTGTATGGTGAAAAAGTTCAATGAAAATAATAATGAATGGTTGTTGAACGAATTAATAAATAATAATAAAGATAATAAAAATGAAAATTACGATATATTAAATCACAAAGCAATTTTGGATGGAGCTGCAGAAGTGCATTTGACATCTGACTTGGACAAATTAGTCGATGTTAAAAAATTTGTAACTCCAATAAAATTGCAATGTGCTGGTAAAAATACTTTCTTATATGCTACTCACACAGGGAGAATGGTGATCAAAGTCGAAAACTATAACAGAGTTCAATCATTGATAGAATTAAATGATGTTCATTATGTGCCCGATTTAAACTTAGACATTATTTCAGCAATAAAAATTACAAACACAGGTATGATCAATATTGATCAACAGAAGGATATTGCTAATATATATTTTATTGAAAATGCAGAAATAATAATGACTGCGAAAAAAGAAGAGGGAATATTTTATATATATTATAATATTGAAAATAATAATAAAAACATTATTAATAATATGAATAATAATGAAAATAATATGATATGTGCCCCCCGTCACTCAAAATATAGATGATGAATGGGATGACTTTACCGTAGAATTAGAAATTCAGGAAGATGACGATAATAAGGAATCACCTGAGGGGGGTGAAGAGGAAGAAATAAGAGAAGACAATAATGAAATTGAGGAAATACCTCAAAACCCACAAATAAATAATAATATTAATAAAAAATTAATCATACATAGGAGACTAGGGCATTTGAATGCCAGATATCTACAAAAACTAAAAAATTTAGCAATAGGCATTCCCGATAATATAAATTTTAGGGATGAAGATTTTTTGAATTGTCAAATATGTTGTTTAGCAACTAATACGAGGTTGGGACATAATGGTATTAGAACTAAACCAACTCGAAAATTAGAAGTGGCATCCTCAGATATTATGGGTCCATTTACGCCCTCAGTAGCGAATCAGAAATATATCTTAACCTTTATAGATCATTTCTCAAAATATACCTTCGTAATGCCCATTGTCAGCAAAAGCCAAGTAACAAATGAATTTAAAAATATTATAGTATCCATGAAAAATAAATTTCCGGAGTACCCCATAGGGACTATTAGGTGTGATAATGCCAAGGAATATACTGATATAAAAATAATAAATTATTGTAATGAGGTTGGAATAACAATGGATTATGTGGTACCATATTCTCCAGAATTAAATGGTGTTGCCGAAAGGCAAAATCAAACTTTAATGAGGAGAGTACGGGCCATGCTAATTGATGCCAACCTTGATATAAAATATTGGTCTTATGCTGTGGTAACAGCGGCCTATTTGATTAATAGATCCCCCACAAAAGCGAATGAGGGATATAAAACACCCTATGAACTGTTCTATGGGATAAAACCAAACCTTAAAAATATAAAAGTCTTTGGAGCATTGACCTACAGACATATTCCTGTAGAAGTTAGAAAGCAAAACGCCACTAAAGCCAAAGCAAAATTGAAAACCAAAATTGATCCAAAACTAGCACATAGAGCGGAGAAAAATATAATGATGGGTTATACAAATACAGGATATTGTCTTAAAGACCCCTATAATACAAAATCATATATCTCATGTGATGTTAAGGTAGATGAAACCCAGAATATAAAATCATTACTGATAAATAATAAACCATTAGTAATAAAATCATCAGATTACGAGTATGATTTGGGGATAATTAATCCTGTAGTCATGAATATAAATATAAGATATAATAAAATATATATAGAAGATAACATACCAAAAAATTATTCTGAAATAGAAATAAACCCTTTTAGAGATGATTGGATCAGAGCCATAAATAATGAATTTAATTCTCTCGATGATATGAATGTGTGGGAAATAGTCGACTATGATCGCCAAAAACTCATAGATACAAGATGGATTTTCACAATTAAATTTGATGAATTTGGAAATCCAAAACCAAAGGCAAGACTTGTAGCAAGAGGTTTTAAGGATAGAACCGAGTATGGTATTGCTGAAACCCATGGCCCTGTGGCATCAGTAGGAACAATAAGATCCTTACTATCTATAATAAATAAAGAAAAATTAATTATGGTGCAGTATGATGTAAAAACTGCATACTTAAATTCACCAATTATTAAACCCATTTTTGTGAGAAGACCTGAAGGTGTGAATATCAATACGAATCAGGTGTTGGAATTGAAAAAGTCTATATATGGACTAAAAACGTCTAGTAAATCATGGTATGACCTGTTGGACGCAAAGGTAAGGGAGATGGGCTTTACTAAAGCTAAAAGCGATAGATGCTTATACACGATAATTAATAATAATGAAAAAATATATTTTTTAACATATGTGGATGACATATTGATCGCATCAAACTTACAGTCATCAATCACAAAAATAAATGAGGAACTACAAAAAGACTTTACGATTACCATAATAAATAACCCAAGATTTTTTGTGGGATTGGAAATAACTAGAGATATAGAACATAATACAATAATACTTTCCCAATACAAACATATAGATAAAATATGAAAAAAATTTGGAATTTCGGAGTTAAAAAATACGAACACTCCGATGGAAACGGGACTAAAGTTGGACAAAATTGAAGGTGGCATAGATGACACCGAATATAGGTCAATGATAGGTGGATTGCTATACTTAGCGAGACTTACAAGACCGGACATATTATTCCCGGTAAATTTTTTATCCCGCTTTCAAAATAATTCTAACAACACATTAAAGAACTATGTAAAAAGAATTTTCAAATATATTAATACTACGAAAAATTATAATATAATATATAGATCGAAAGGGGATGGTATACAGGCCTATATTGATGCCTCATATGCACCCCAAGTAGATGAAAATAATATAGATCTAAATAATTTAGGAAAAGGGAAATCCATAACTGGATTTATGATATTTTCTTATGGGGATTTGGTAGAATGGAATTGCGGCAAGCAAACCATTCATGCATCGTCTAGCACAGCAGCTGAAATAATTGCGGTTTATGATGCACTCGATACCATAAAAGTCATACAAAATATAAATTACGAAATTTTAGGTGAAAAATTAAGTGTGGATATAATGGAAGATAATATCTCAACGCAAAAAATATGTTCAGGGGGTAGTCAGAAAAAGTCGAGAGCCCTAATGATCAAATGCTACTCAATTTTGGAGGCATTTGAAGAAAAAATAATATTTTTTAGGACTGTAAGCTCCGAAAATCAGTTGGCAGATATTTTGACAAAATCATTGGATCGTTCAAAGTTCGAAAATATAGTTGTCAAAATATTAAACGAAACAAATATCTATACATAATATAATATAAAAATAATTCGTTTATTTCAAAGTCATAATATGTTTCAAAATTTACTATTTCAAAGTACAAGTCGTCCCAAGTCTAAAATATAGGTCGTAACATGAAAAAAGATGCTTAAAAGTTAACCTTCAATTACTGCAAAATTAGTACGCAACAAAGCCATTTACCAGAAAATACTTGTAACAGATAAATACCCGACCTCTTAAAAATGTGAACAAAAGAAAAAGCAGAAAAATCGAACAGGAATAAACCCTACAATTCACACAATAAAAACCCTATACATTTTCAAACAACCGTGAGAGAAATACACGTAATATTCCCACACGAAATAGTGAAAAGAACTCTCCGACAATAAATACAATAAAGATTAAACCCATTACATGACCGCAAAACAAGATAAGTCGAAAATGTTCCTTTATCACATTATACTTTAAGCGCCAGTTCAAATACAATAGCAATACACAAAAGATAATAAGCGATGCGATGAATATTATACTACAATCTTTTTCATGTCACACGTTTAAGATAAAATACGAAACGTAACGTTCCTTTGAATTCGATGAACTCGTAATCGGAAATACCATATTATATATATATTTTTTTTCTATTTCTTTTTCTTTATGTATACGTGAATATTTTTTCTTATCGAATTCTTTTTCTAATTTTTTTCCAATCGAAAGACATAACAATTAAATCACACGTTACCTATAATAAAATAATATTTTGCATGTTACCAATTTTATATTATTATAATATTTTTTTTTACAATAATTTTTTTTTACATATTATCATTGAATATTTTATGCATGTTACCATATTTATTTATTTGTTTATTTTATAATTTTATTTATTCTCGAAGCACAGCACAACAAAAATTTATTTTGAAACTTAGTTACCATAATATTTAAATAATACGATGTCAATATTTTTTTTGAAATTTTTTATTACGCATATGTCATTTTGTAGTTAATATTTTTCTTATATAAACAATAATAATTCGTTTACTTTCAGCGTCAAACATGATGAAGAACTCATTCGATAAAATTTCAGGGGGGTGTTGTAACGGAAATCCCACCTTCACTCATTCTTCATCATCATCATCACGATCACTATATATATGTCATACGTACACTCTCACCACGAAGTGCTTTTCCCCTACTACTTTTGATCGTACATTGCTGTTGCTTCGCCATTTCATATTCTGTTAATATTGTATTATTCATTCGTGTAATAAACCTCCAGATTATTAGAAGTCTCAAGTTCTTTCGATCCTCGTTCTGTACGCCTCACATCAACAATCAATAGTTGATGGTAAAATATATCGAAGAACATGATAATGATAAGGTTTTAAATTCATATTTACTTATTTCATATCTAAATGTGCGTAGAAGGTCGAAGAGAATTCAGCAAGGAATGGAAGAGAATTCAGCGAAGAATCGAAGAGAATTCATCTAGGTACAAATTCTCTTCGATTCGTCGCTGTTAAATTAATTAGGATTTAGCGACTGATTGAAGAGAATTCATCTACGAATTAAGGAATTCTCTTCAGTTCATCAACACACAGGAAATCTTTACTTACTTCTCCCAATTATAGCAGTTAACGGTATTTTAAATTTTTCACGAATGATATGGAAAACGATCTGATAAATAAATGAAAAAATTATTTCACAAAGAATTTGATAAAGAAAAAAAAACATCAAAATTATAAAGGTCGTCGTCAAGTAGCGCTACCTGGGAACCGGCGTGCTGGAACTAAGCAAAGTGAGTTAAATATTGTTGATACGAAATCCCACCTCACTCATTCTTCATCATCATCATCACGATCACTATATATATATGTCACACGTACAGTCTAGTCACGAAGTGTTTCCCCTTCTACTTTTCTACTCTCGATCACATATCGCTGTTGCTTCGCCATTTACTTTTTCGTTTGTGAAATATATTTTAGTTGCGGAATAAACTTCTTAAAAGTCAAAAGTCTCAAGTTCTTTCGATCCTCGTTCTTCATACCTCACATCATGGTAGCCATCGCTACGGTAGAACTTTGAGGAGAGACTTAGAAAATTTAAACTGATGAATTAATTATTTTTTGGAAATTTGATTTACTGCTGTGCGTAAAATTTTTTATGTTTTTTATTAAATAATACACGAAAAGTTATCGTGTTTTTCGAGAAAGTATCTCGAATTTGAATTTATTTTGAAAAAATCAAAATTTAAATTTGAAGAATAGCTGAAGTTCCGGACTCAAATAACGGCCATTACTGGAAGTCAACGAACGCTAAAACCAGAGGGACCGCCAACGAGATCAAGAGAACAACCAACGGAAACCTGCTCCCGTCATCGAGGACTCAACCGAGATCCAACATCGAAGACCCAACTTTTTCGGACAACCCATAACTAAAATTAAAGCAGGAAGTACCAAGGTCAACAGCGAAGAAAACATAAATCATCGATAAAACACAGCAGAAATCAAAAAGAGAAACTATTGTAAAGGTAATATTTATTGAAATCATTTATTTTTTTTTCGTACTTTGTAAATTGTATTTGAAGTAAAGTCCCAAAATTAAATAACAAAGAAAAAAGTACATGTCCCAAATAATAAATTTGTCTGAATCCAAAATTGGTGAATACAATATTAAAAAAGAAGATTTGGAAGAATTGGTTAAAAAGTTTGAGGGAGAGAGAGTAGTTGATCTAAAAACAGAAATCTATAATTTACCCCACGTTAAATATTTCACGGGTGAAATTGTATTAGAGTCCTTTGTAATAGATATATCCGGGAGAATAGAAGACATTAGTAGCCTTAAATATATTGTAATTTCAGAATCTTCAGTAAATTATTTTTCGAACAGAATTTATAGTTCTGCTAAATCGAAAGAAAAATTTATGAACAGATTCTTTGATTAAATAAATTTAGAAAAACTGGATATAAAGGAAAATTGTGAAAAAGAAAATTTAATAGAAAAATTAGAAAAAGAAACGAACGAAAATAAAAAATATATAGCCATTTGTAATAGAGAAAAAAATTTATTAGGTTTCACAAAAATAAAAGAAAAAATGGCATCCCCGAACGAAATTAAACCCATTCAAGCCCCACTCGGAAAAGTTTTTAATGGCAAATATTATTTGGATTGGCGAAGAATGATCATATCAGCCATCCGAGGTGCGGGATATTACGACATCTTTGGGGAAAGCGAATTCTTACAATCCTATATCGAAAACATTGATGATCTAAACTTTCGGCCAAATAAAGAAATGCTAAATTACTGCAAAATGCAGGACAATGCCAAAGCGTTTGTCTTAGAAAGAGTGTCCAATGAAATAACGAAACAAATACGAGATTGTAACACCGCAATTTTAATGCTCAAAAAATTAGATAATATTTATGGGACCAAGACCTCAGTTACGGCTAATATGGCTAAGGCAAAATGGTTAGAATTCAGATTTCAACCAGGCGGAAACATGAAAGGATTCTTAAAAAAATGGGACGAACTCGTAACCGATGTAAGAGACAGTGGTAAAGAAGTCACCGAGAATGAAGAATTAGAGAATTTGCAGTTAGCACTGTGTTATGAGCAACAAATTGCAAAAATACAATATGAAAGTTTACCTCCTAACGAAAAGAATTTAGATAATTTCAAGAGAATATTAAGGGAGGACTCAGACCAAAAGTATAGGGACCAAATTTTAAAAAAGAATAATAATGGAAATAATAATAATAATACGAATAGAAATAATAATAATACGAATGGAAATAACTATAGGTATAATTATAGAGGAAGATTTAATGGCAACTATCGAGGTAGAAACAATTATAGAAACCAAAATAATAATTATAGAAATGGGAATAGAAATGGTTTCAATAATAATGGTCATAATGGTAATGGTAATGAAAATTCGACAGATCAAAACCAAAATAATGGTAATACGAATAATAATGTTAATAATAATAATAGTAATTACAGGGGAAATGGTTATAGAGGTAATCCCAACTATAGAGGAAATAATTTTAGAGGTAGTACTAGAAATAATAACCAAAATAACCCTAAATGTTATAGGTGTGGACAATTTGGCCATAAAGCGCAAAATTGTGTAAGTAATAATCCACAAACAAATAATAATGAAAGTGCGAATAGTAATCAGGGGAATTATCCACCGAAAACAAATCCAAATTCATCCAATAGTAATAAAAAGGAGAATTCGGACCAACAGGTAAAAATGTCCTGTATGGTAAAAAAATTTAATAGTAATGAAGATTGGTTGTTGAATGAATTAACTCGAGAAAATAAACAAAATTTAGAGGAAAATTATGAAATATTAAATAATAGAGCGATTCTTGATGGAGCTGCAGAAGTCCACTTAACTTCCGATCTAAGTAAATTAATAGATGTAAAAAAATTTATAACCCCCATTAAATTACAATGTGCGGGTAAAAATACATTTTTATATGCTACACATACGGGTAGAATGATCATAAAAATTGAAAATTCCAAAAAAAAATCAGTCATTGATAGAACTAAATGACGTTCATTATGTGCCGGACTTAAATTTGGATATTATCTCGGCCATAAAAATAACTAATACAGGTATAATTAACATCGACCAACAAAAAGAAATAGCAAACATTTATTTTATTGAAACAGAAGAAATAATAATAACTGCCAAAAAAGAAGAGGGTATATTTTACATATACTATAACGTCCAGAGAAATGATATTAAAAAAAAAAAAAAGATAATGAGGATTATATGGATAAAAAAAATGTAATATGTGCTCCAGTCACCCAAAATACTAATGATGAATGGGATGATTTCACAGTCGAAATGGAAATCATTGAGGAAAATGAAAATACCCAACAATCCCAGGGGGGTGACGAAACAGAAATAAATGAACCCAGTCAAAATAATGAAATAGATGAACCTAAGAATAATAATAACACAAATAAAAAATTAATAATACACAGGAGATTAGGACATTTAAATGCCAGATACTTACAGAAATTAAAAAATTTAGCAATAGGAATACCCGAAAATATTAATTTTAGAGATGAAGATTTTGTTAATTGCCAAATATGCTGTATAGCCAACAATTCAAGGCTAGGTCACACAGGGATAAGAACTAAACCCACTAGGAAACTCGAAATAACTTCATCTGACATCATGGGCCCGTTCACACCTTCAGTAGCCAATCAAAAATACATCCTAACATTCATAGACCACTTTTCGAAATATACATTTGTCATGCCCATAGCCAATAAAAATCAGGTAACAACTGAATTTAAAAATATCATAATGTCTATGAAAAGTAAATTTCCAGAATATCCTATAGGAACAATAAGATGCGATAATGCAAAAGAGTATACGGATACAAAAATAATAAATTACTGTAGAGAAACAGGCATAACAATGGATTATGTGGTTCCATATTCTCCTGAATTGAATGGTGTTGCCGAAAGGCAAAATCAAACATTAATGAGGAGAGTAAGGGCCATGTTAATTGATGCTAATCTCGATATAAAGTATTGGTCCTATGTTGTCGTAACAGCAGCTTACTTAATCAATAGATCCCCAACTAAAGCAAATGAAGGATATAAAACCCCATACGAATTGTTTTATGGTAAAAAACCAAATCTAAAAAATTTAAAAATTTTTGGTGCATTAGCCTATAGGCACATACCCATTGAAGTTAGAAAACAAAATGCCACAAAGGCAAAGTCCAAATCAAAAGACAAAATTGACCCAAAATTGGCACATAGGGCAGAAAAAAGCATATTAATGGGATACACGAATACAGGATATTGTTTGGGAGATCCATATAATTCAAAATCATATATATCATGCGACGTTAAAGTAGATGAAACCCAAAATATAAAATCACTCTTAATTAATAAAAAACCTCTTACAATAAAATCGGCAGATTATGAATACGATTTAGGAATAATAAATCCTGTAGTTATGAATGTTAGAATGAAATATAATATGGCTTACATCGAAGATAATATACCAAAATCATTCTCTGAAATTGAAACAAATCCTTTTAGAGAAGAATGGACAAAAGCCATTAATGACGAATTTAGTTCCCTCGATGATCTGAAAGTATGGAAAGTGATAGATTATGATCGTCAAAAATTAATTGATACTAGGTGGATATTTACGATAAAATTCGACGAATTTGGCAACCCAAAACCCAAAGCCAGACTTGTAGCACGTGGTTTTAAAGATAGGACAGAATATGGCATAGCAGAAACACATGGACCTGTAGCATCCATAGGTACAATTAGGTTATTATTATCAATCGTTAACAAAGAAAAACTTATAATGGTACAATATGATGTAAAAACAGCCTACCTAAATTCGCCCATCATAAAACCAATTTTTGTTAAAAGACCTGAAGGCATAAATATCAATAGAAACCAAGTACTCGAACTAAAAAAATCAATCTATGGTTTAAAAACCTCAAGCAAATCGTGGTACGACTTGTTGGACACGAAGGTAAAAGAAATGGGATTTGAAAAAACAAAGAGTGATAGATGCTTATACATTATGAAAAACGAAAATGAAAAAACATATTTTTTGAGTTATGTAGACGATATATTAATAGCATCAAATTCACAATCTGCCATTACAAAAATTAACGAAGAACTTCAAAAAGATTTTACAATCACAATTACAAATGATCCAAAATTTTTTGTGGGTTTAGAAATTGTCAGGGATATACAAAATAACACCATAACAATTTCACAGTATAAACATATAGAGAAAATGATGAAAAAATTCGGAATATCTGAACTCAAAAACACAAATACACCCATGGAAACAGGATTAAAAATTGATAAAATACAAAATGGCAGAGATGACACAGAATATAGATCCATGATAGGGGGATTACTGTATTTAGCGAGACTGACAAGGCCGGACATATTGTTTCCTGTAAACTTTTTTTCCCACTTTCAGAATAATTCAAACGACACTTTAAAAAATTACGTTAAAAGAATATTCAGATACGTTAACACAACCAAAAATTACAATTTAAAATTTACATCGAAGGGGGATGGAATTCAAGCATATATTGACGCATCTTATGCACCCCAAGTTGATGACAATAATCTAAATAAAGGAAAATCAATAACTGGTTTTATGATATTCGCCTACGGAGACTTAGTGGAGTGGAATTGTTGTAAACAAACTATTCACGCCTCATCAAGTACCGCGGCCGAAATAATTGCAGTTTTTGATACCCTTGATACGATTAAGGTAATGCAATACATGAATTTTGAAATTTTTGGGGAAAAACTAATGGTCGATATTATGGAAGACAACATTTCGACACAGAAAATATGTTCCGGGGGAAGTCAGAGAAAATCGCGAGCCCTGATGATCAAGTGTTATTCAATTTTGGAAGCGTATGAGGACAAAATTATATTTTTTAGAACAGTTACATCAGAAAATCAATTGGCAGATATTTTAACAAAATCTTTAGACAGATCAAAATTCGAAAACATTATTGTAAAAGTATTAAATGAAACGAATATATACACATAAATACGAAATTCAAGTCAAAATAAGAAAAGTCCATAAATTCATTTTCTCCCATTTCAATTACAAGTCGTAAAATGTCCAAAAATAAGTCGTAACACGAAAATATTTGCTGAAATATTAACCTTCAATTATTGTCAAAAAGAATAGCCAACAGTACGATTTACTTGAAAATACATGCTTAAAATAAATCGAAGGTTTCTCGAATATTACAACAAAGAAAAAATTATGAAAATCGAGCAAGTAAAAACCCTACAAATCGTATAATAAAAACCCTATACACTTTCCAACAAGCGTGAGAAAAACACACGAAATATTCCCACACGCATGTATGAAAAGAAACCCTATAACAATAAACATCACAAGAGATAAAAACCCATTACATGACCGCAAATTATGATAAACCGAAAAACGTTGCCTTATCTAAAACATGTTAAACGCCACTTCGAATACAATACAACGTACGAAAAGATAATATACGATGCAACGAATATTATTCTGCAATCTTATTCATGTTACTTTTAAGATAAAATACGCAACGTACGCTCGAATTCATTGAACCCGCAAATGGAAAAACCTTTTATCATATTTATTCTATCACCTTCTTTTACCATTTTTATTTCATTCATATATATGTTCGTGAATATTTTTTTCTCTCCATTTTTTTCGACTCGAATCATACGAGCGGAAATATAAATATTAGTCGATACACTGTAATAAATACGCATGTTACCATTTTTAATTTAGTAATTTTCTTTTATTTTATTTATTTATTTATTTTACATATACCATATAATATTCATATACACGATAGTGTTCATTTATTGCATGCATGTTACCATATTTTATATATTTATTTATTGTATACTAATTTATTTTTACCAATTTTATTTTGAAGCACAGCGCAATAAATTTTTTCTTAGCAACCCAAGTTACCAAAAAGAATAAACAAACAATATTAATATTTTTCGAAATTTTTTATGCATATATTTTTGTACTTGTATTTTTTTTTATATATTTAATTTCAGGGAACATGATGAAGAAATTATTCGGTAAAATTTCAGGGGGGTGTTGATACGAAATCCCACCTCACTCATTCTTCATCATCATCATCACGATCACTATATATATATGTCACACGTACAGTCTAGTCACGAAGTGTTTCCCCTTCTACTTTTCTACTCTCGATCACATATCGCTGTTGCTTCGCCATTTACTTTTTCGTTTGTAAAATATATTTTAGTTGCGGAATAAACTTCTTAAAAGTCAAAAGTCTCAAGTTCTTTCGATCCTCGTTCTTTATACCTCACATCAAATATAAAATAAAAATTGAAAAGAGCTATCTGCCTATATGCGGTTGATATTATGGAATATTATGTGCATCACTAAAAACTAGGGAAGTAGCTAAGGAAGTATGTTGATGCTCCCCTCAAAAGTTTTGATCAGTTGACAAAATTGTACAAGTTGTTTATTAGTTGGAAAAATTGCGCCTAAGAGAAAAAAAAAAGGACATAATATACGAGTGTGTTTAGTGTGTTTTTTTTTCTTTTTTTTTAGCAGTCGGTAATTTTAAAAATTTTAGTTGGCCATTTTCATTTTTCTCCCCTCCCCATAAAAATCTTTTGCTACGTCCCCACTGAAAACTACGCGTCACCTTACATCCGTTTTGTTGGGGCCGGGGAGAAGCGAAATGAAGTTAAACACTTTAATCCTTCCTCACTGAATTCTTGCGTTGGTACTACTTACTTCCGCCTGAATTGCTTGTTTATTTTCCATGTATTAAATCGCTATTTTTATTCTAATCTAAATATAACTTCTCAAACACCTCTGACTGACTTCTGCAGTTCTAGTGATGCAACTCTTGCACTGTTCCCTCCGGTAAGACGGCCGCCAGCTCCCATTTAAACGAATCGTTCAAGAAACCGAACATCCCGTACATATGTGTATACATGAAGAAATGTTGCAACAATATTTGATGCTTGCTTTTATCTCTTTCTGACATCTACAATATCTGCGTTTTTTTAGAGCTCTGGTTTTAAACGAATGCATTTTCACATTAAATCTGGTAGTTTATTATGATGTGTTTCTAAATTTGGCTGGGGTCAAAAACGCTCGAACTGTCAGTATAACGGACAATAGTTAAACTTCGAACTTCTGCGAAAAATTAGCGTTTGTCGTTTTGACCCATTCGTAAACTTGTTACAATATAACGCGATATCGGCATACGTTTACATGTTTTTTTGGATACTTGTCAATAATGAAGATGATGTTCTAGCTGTAAAATAACTAAGTTATCTACCTGTATTAACAAAATTATAGGGTAAAAGCAATACCCAAGAATCACTGGAGAACTAATATTGAACGGAATTGGATTCTGTTTTTCAAACTTATTTTTGGTATCCCAAGGAAAGGTTTAAGGCAATCGAAGTAATCTGTAGCCCCTCCTGGGTAAAAAGTTGTGGATTTTGACTTCTTCAACCGCAGAATAAAATTTTTGATATTTTTTACTCTCTGAAACCTACTGTAGGTGTATTAATGATGTTAGGAAGTTACAAAATTTTAATTTTTCTGTAGCACCCCCTTTTAAGATATTGTCGAAGTCAAAAAGTTAAAAAATTGAAGTAGATAGCCCTTTCGAATTATGGGTTTTAAAATTAAAAAATAAAATAATATCATGTAAACGTTTTGCTGTTAAAAACTGCATTTTGATGCGAATGCGAGAACGAAAACAGTTCATGTAGGTAATTTCTCAAACAATTAAGACGGTTATTTTTTTGAAAAATTTAGAACCACTATAATAATACATATTAATCGTCATCATTCTGTTTCATTTTAATTTTGGAAAATTCAAAATTTAAGATTTAAACTATTTTGGACATCTCAGTTTTTCAAAGCTGCAGACTGCCGTAAATAAACCTTTTTTTTTTTTTTTTTAAGGTGTTCGATACTTACCTGGTGGTGTTGTTTCTGGTTTCCATCATACTGACATCAATCCAGAAGGAAGCAAAAAGCTGTATCAAGTGAAAGGAAAGAAGAACATTCGTGTTACTCAGGTAAATAATCTTATATAGGTAATTTTATATGTATTATATACTTTTCCTCAAAGTTCATCGCTAACCCATGTATATACTTAGGCTACCTACATAATAAAAAATTTCAAATTTTATTAATGAATACCTACTTGTAGTTGTTATGATATTTTATATCTATATAATTATGTACCTTTACATATATACATGTGCGTATCTTAGTAGCCATAAATGTTCGTTTAATTAGGTAATTGAAAAATAACGGCACTGACAATGGAAACTTCTTAAAAATTTCGAAATTATGTTCCAATAAATTCTAGGTACGCGCATGAGAAAACTTGCTATCTTCTATCCTGTCCAAATTATTAGGTAACTTTATAATTGGCAAATATATCTGTGTAGGTGAGTATCTATGAATCGAAATTCTCCATTATTCCGTATTCGAACTAAACAAGTTACTAAAAACTTTTTATAGAGCGGGCTAAAAATATCAGTACCAGATTAAAATTTTTCTCGCGAATTTTCTGCAAAAAATCTCTGTCTATTTGTCTGTCTGTCTGACTCTGACTCACTAGCTCTCTCTCTCTCTCTCTCGTTTTAGGAAGGGGGGAGCTATCGTTCTTCGCCTCTATTTCGGTTGTTATACCTATCCACCCATGGCTTTACCAAACGCCTAAGAAGATTCTGCGTGAATTTATTTCATATATAATAAATTCCTATTCATTGTCAACGAATATAAGATTATTATTTATTGATAGTATAGGTTTAATTTTTTCATTCATCATTTTCGACAGGTTCCAGTCAAAATTACTGCTATGAACAATGGCGATTGTTTCATTTTGGACACGGGTAGTGAAATATACGTGTATTGTGGTGAAAAATCCAAACGGACTGAGAGACTAACTGCCACACAAGCAGCTAATCAAATTCGCGATCAAGATCATAAAGGACGTGGACATGTCACAAAACTTGGTAAACTGATGTACATATCATACTTATTTTTGTTGAACTGGACGCTTAATCTCACCTTTTTGTCTCGTTTTTCAAAAAGTGATTAAGTAATTTCAATTTTAACATCTTACTTTCGAAAATGGGCTTGAAAAAAATTTTTTGGATCTACTCGTTTGAAAAAACGAAAAAAAATTCCTCGCATTTTGTGAAAATTGTTGCTCTTATTGTTAGTAGGTATACGTATAGAATTAAAAACAAGGAAATACAAATGACTGAGATATTTCTGATATGAAAGTTCTACTGACATTTCTCTCTGAGAACTTTTTATTTTTTTGGTATAGGTGTGGCTAGGAATTATTGCGAAAGTAGTTTTTTCCCTCGATTTTCTCAAAAATTTTCTGGACGTTGCAAATGTAGTTTTTCCCCACTTTTGTTATATATTCAGCAAATTCCCAAAAAACATTGTTTCGATGATTCATGAAGAAATACCTATACGAGTAAACTGCCTATTTTAAACGTTTAATTTTAATTGTTTTTCCTCCATTACTGTATGTAAATCAATCGCCGGACTTCTCTTTCACTCAAGAGCGCGCTCAGAACGTTAAGAGGCCCACTAACAATTATTGGAGGCTCGAGGCTCTTTTTTTTTCCAATCAACAAATTGTTTTCAGCAGTCTGGGATTGTGGGGGGGGGTTGAACTGACATTCTTCATTTTATTAAAAACAAAAATACATTGGAAAATTTACTTATTGAAGTGTTGCATTTTGGGAATCGGTAGTTGGATGGGATAAATGATAAATCGAATAAAAAAAAAGTTGTTCACTCTTCCGAGACACAAAGAAAAAAAGTTTAAATAGAAGAAACTTTTATACTTCCTTTCTGTAAGCTCTCGTCAAGAGATTTCTCAATGATTGGCATTGACAAAATTTTGTATATCTTCTTCCATTAAAAATACAGTGAACAAATTCAAATACCTATTTTTTTTTTTTTTTTTGGAATAATAGTATTTATGTTTTGAATACATTTTCTTCTGGTTGAGGATACAAATGCATAAAAAAATTTACAGATTTCGCAACAAATGCCAGAATTATGATCATCAAAGATTGGGAAGACCAAAAAAAATTTTTGAATGAATCCATAAAACTAGAGAAAACTCATTAAAGTCAAACATATGGCATCGTTCCAGAACGCCGAAGATACCATTGTGCTCCACCAATTTCCTTTCGCTGTGTAATTCGAGAAGTATTATTTTGTTGGTAGGGGCTGCCATGAAATGGATGATGACGTCAAAATTTTGGCTGTTATATTTTTTCTGTCACTTAATTTTTATGAAGGCATCCCTCTTTGAAAGATGCTTTCCGTCAAAAAAAAAAAAAAGCCAGTTGGTATAGCCCATACATATACAGATTTGAATTGATAACTTTTTTTTGAAGTCGGTAAAAATTCTAGAATCGGTCGAATTCTCTTAAAATTTTCCCACTTGTCGACTGAATTTTTCGGCTGGGGAATTGACTCACCTACTCACCCTCTCCTTGGTCAGGACGTCACAGTGTATATTATCCCTTCATCTACGATAATAAATGTATTATTGCCTTTTGTAGAACCCGGAGAAAGTACTTCAGACGAATTCGACACATTCTTCAAAGCTTTGGGCTCTGGATCGTTGAAAGAAGTTGCTCCGGCCCCGACTGTAGACGATGACGAAGCATTTGAAAAGAAACTGGATGTTAGTGATATTACATATTTTGCGTGATGAAAGAAGTTTTCATTGCCATAGACCTATTTAACAATCCTTAATTGAATTTAATTAAATATGTTGTAGGATAATGTTGTTTTGTACAAAGTCAGCGATGCAAGTGGGTCGTTGAAGATTGAGAAAATTGGCCAGAAGCCACTCAAAAAATCATCGCTTGTTACCGATGTAAGTATTATTAGTAGGTATACTACCTATATATTGTATATATATATATTGAACCTATTAACTTTTATTCATTATGATATGATGTACATATTCTGTAGCATCCAGAATAGTGATCATATATTTTCTTAAATTTTCTTTATAGGATTGTTTCATTTTGGACACCATTACTTCGGGTATCTACGTCTGGATCGGTAAGAAGGGAACAGCAACTGAAAAATCTGAAGCTATGGCTAATGCTCAGAAATTCTTGAAAGAAAATAAATATCCTGATTGGACTCAGGTAATGTAGATCACTGAGTTCTTTCTCATTTCCGCCTCTGTATTATTTCCAGACATAATGCAGAGGCGGAAACAATTACCTACCTATTTACTCAGATGCATTTTGTTCGTCAATGCCGCGCTACAGTTTTGTAATATTTTAAATAAACTAAAATTTTTACAGATTACTCGAGTCGTTGAGGGTGGAGAACCAACAGCTTTCAAACAATACTTCACCGAATGGAGGGAATCGACTCCCCTTGGTTAAAATGAGGGAAATAAGAGATCAAATTCAAGCCAATTTTTTATTTAAAAATAATTTTTTTTTTTTAATAATGTTATTTATGAATTGCTTCCAAATATTGTTTTTCACTTTAATAAGATTTTTGATGCTTTTTAATAAAGATATATGTTGCATTTATATACGCGTATGTACTTGAATTTGTACGAATCAATTCTTATTACCTAAGTGAAAATCATTTTTACGTTGGTAATCGGTACCAATATAAATGTTATAATGGGACAAGTGTCTTATGCGATTTGGATGTATAATCAAGGTGCATTCATTGTTGTTATTAATGTTGCTGAATATTATATTTTCCTTAATACAATGATTCAGTAAAAAAAAGGTTTAAAATTGAATTAATTATAACAAAAGATTTCATGGCTGAAATCTGTGGGGGTGGGCCTCTTAATAATTGAGTGATAAAATGCTCCTCTCCGATGCTTTGTGCTTCCATAAACAGAGGGGAGCTACAACGTGTGACAATTTTTTGCTATTTCAACTTACCTCAAAGAATTTCAGTTTAATGTTACATACATTATTTTTCATAAGTATGATAGTGTAGTGGATAGAAGCTTATAATATAATAGTTTAACATCCAAGAGACGGTATAAATTGGTTGAAGTCACACACCTGGTTCTCACACCTTGCAACTCGCAACTGCATGTGCCTCAACACCAGTACCTTCACGTTAGTGGGAGAGTCTGGTGCATAGGGTGTTTGCAGGACCTCATGGGTGAAGCCACGATAGATAGGGCTGAGATACAGGGTAATGAAAAACTGCGTGTTTTTACCACAAAGTATTAAATATGATAGAGGACACATGTGAAACAAAAAATGGCACCACTTTTACTATGAAAATATCCGCCATTGCTAAGGTAGGTACCGACATTTTTCAATCTCATTTTTATCTACGAAATACGTGTTAGCTGTGATTTCTAAATTAATAATTATATTTATTTATTTACTTAATTAAATTATTTGAAAAAACAATTTCCATTTATTACCCATAGACCCAAATGAGCAACAAGGAAATTCAATTTTGGTACCCAAAAAGTGGGGACAAATAGCTTCAAAAGTGATGCCTTTTTTTGCAGCAGAATTTAGATGAATGTGCGTCCTCTATTATATTTAATACTCTGTGGTTTTTACTGACTGCGTACAGAGAAGGTTGTATGTTTGGTATGTCCTAATAATTCTAGAACTAACCGATTTTTATTTGCTCAGAACAAGGGTCTTACTTTATGGATTGCAATAGAAGTATGTTCAAAATATTCCTGTTACTCCGAAGAGTGTCCTGTGCTAATCGTGTTCGAGAATTAATTAACTAAAAGGGTGTAATTAAAGATAATATGAATTTTAAGATTGTAAAGATTTCTGTCATGAATTTGGGCATATCCACCAATGAGATCTACATATTCAGTGTATTGCGATTTAATACTGGTATACTAATTCGGTCTTTCGTTTAAAGAGTATGAACCAATAACAAAATTGAAACATAAATAAGCAGCGTGTTGCATGTGTACCACTTGTTGGGGTTCCTGGGCTTGCAAAAAATGGTTTAGGATAACAATTCGACATAATATTGGGCCTTACATGGTCTGACATGTTTCTTAATGCGCTGAATTCAAAGTTTTAGCCCATTTTTGGATTGAATCATTATCATTTGACATTTGGGCTCTCATGACACTGAAATAAGGTTAGGATTACATTTTCATAAAAAAATTGAGGTAGGTATACTTAGGTATTAAGTTAATTGTTGGATGGAGATGCCAAGTTCAAACTTAAGGTACTGGTACATTACTGGTTAAACTTTCTGAGACACCAAAATGTGGTTAGGATACTTAATTTGTTCTTAAAAATTGAGTGTTGCATACTCATATTTGTTTCATAAGTTACTATGTTTAAATTTATAGTCCATTTTTTCATTGAACCCTTCTTTGGTCCCTCTGAAACACAAAAAATGGGTTTAGGAGAAATTTTTTCATTTGTTATTCAATCATTGAGTGATATTTCGATGAATATGTTTTTTGAGCTGCAGTAGTTCTGTTTCTAACGTGTGAACTATTCTCAAATTAATTGATTACCTCATTTTAATTATTTGATCTTCTAGTCGCCATCCTAATCTTGATATTGAGGCTAAATTAAAACTCAGCTTACCATTGTTCTAAAAATTAGCACCTACCTAACATGTCTTTTTAACTTATGCGTCTTTATACATTCATATCATATAGTCAACAATTTTATATTGGTGTCGAGTGTCAATTAAAAAATTATAAATAAAATATATTTAAAAAAAAAAAAAAAAAAAAAACCGACTGCATACCAAACATGGACTAAAAATTAAGTTAAAGTTGAAGTCCACTAAAAAATATAAAACAAGTTTTTTAATTACCTACCTATGTTTCGCAGAATTGAAATACCTATTATAATGTTATCTCAAATAAAAAAATTAAAATCAACTTTTCTTCTCACTGAACAACGTAGGCGCTGGTCTTAATTAAGATTATCTGAATGAAATGACTTTCTATTATGAACAAAATACATATGTATGTTTTCTTAAATACTTGGCTGACTGTTTACCATCAACCTACTCATGAATGGGAAGGTCCGATCCTAAATAATTGATTAATGGCTATATAGCCATTAATCACACAGTTTGAAGTATACACAGTATACTTCGAACTGAGTATTACAAAAACTCAATTTGTTTTGCCTGTAATACATATACATATAATGCTTTAGGAAAAAGATATTCTACAGCAAGTAAATTTATATTGAAAAGGCTAGCAAGGCCTGCGTTATTCAGTGAAATGAAAAGTTGACTTTAATTTTTTTATTTACGACAAAATCGTTATAATATTTCAAATCTGCTAAAAGTTGCGATGATTGAAAAATTTGTTTTATATCGTACACACTTCAACTTTAACCTTAGCTCTGTTTGATAGAATTACAGTAACTTACACCAACCTACACTGGCAGGGATATTCCACAAATATTCAAGTAAAACTTGGCGCAAAGTCACATAACATTTATACATTCGTGGAATCGCCCTCCTGGTGTAGGTTGGTGTAAGTTGGTGTAGTCCTATCAAACAGAGCTCTTGTTTTTGGTTCATGTTCAGTACACAGTGCTTGTTTTTTTAAATACATATTTTTTGTTTCATTTCAACTGTTTAACCTCCAAACCGTGTGTCCGTTCAATCCTTGCCAAACATAAAAAATCTGAAGGGCGGTAAACATTTGCTAACTTAGGGGGGCAAAATCCTAAATCCGCCACTAAACTAAACTATAGGTATTCGATTCTCATCTACTGTATGAAAGATAAAGCATCATAGCCGGCAAGTTTTGTGTAGCGTGTGTAGCGATTGCTACACATGAGAAATTCCCAAGTGGTTTTTGCTACACATGGGAAATAATTACGTTTATACACAATTACTCAAATCAAATTTTCTTTATTCTGTGTAAAATTTGCACCAAAAAAAAATTTTTTTTTTCGCTACACATGGGAAAATGAAAAGTTGCCAGCCCTGTAAAGCTTTATCCTATAATGAGAATTTTCCTTTATCATTAAAGAAAAAATTCATCAAAATTGCCGTTCAGCGGGAAAATTATGTTCAAAACAAACATTTAAAAAAAATATACTGAATAAAAACGTTTTGAATTGATGCCTTTTTTCTTCAAAATCGGTTAAAAAAGGAGAAAAATGTTGTTTAACTTAATTATGTTTCTCTCAATCAAAATTTTTCAAAAATTCCTAAAGACTTTCGTCGTAATTATTTTTTTGCTTGTGAGTTTTGAAGCAAATAACGAAATGACCGTTCTAGATTTCTAGATGCTCCCTTCTCCCATAGATCATGTTTTATTTGGATTTACGGAACCTCGTTTTTCATTGTAAATTTTTGGTTTTGACATCAAATGATTAATAGGATAATTTAAATTAAGTTTCTAATTACATTAATTAATTAACATAATTAGGTAATGTAATTGTATTGTATAGTCGAAGTCAGTATTAAGAATATTAAATACTTGACGCGTGTTGCTTGATGCAAGAAAAATATCGCAATCAAAACTATCGATCTGAAAAATATCGATATAGTCGATCAATAATAGAAATTTAGAAATAAAATAAAATATTTCAAAAGGTGCGAAAACTAAGGATAGTGCGATAGTGACCACCTGGCTATCGCTCGGCTGTAATTTTTAGTTGATTATTATTTTGTTCGAAACTTCGAATCGACCTGTGCTACGGGCCTACGGCTTGTTCAGTTTTATAATCGTTACTTTTCTTATTAGCTTATTTTACTTAGCCCAAAATTGATTTTCAGGTACTTTCATTACCCTTATACAGAATCGGCAAACGATCATTAAATATTTTCTGTAACTCTATGATGTGAATTCCAGATGACTCACTTGAGGAGAAATGACTAATCGAGCCGCTCCTTATGCAGACTGTGAATGTTTCTTGTGAAATAAACTCTTGTAAGTTACGATCTTGGATTTCTAGTTTTCTTCAAAGTTGTTTTATTTCCTTTAACATTACTTTGTTGATCAAATCAATGAGAAATGTTTTTTCCATTCAAATGAATGTCAGCTAGCTAATTTATTCCCTCTGAAATCATATTTTATTAAGAAATAATGGAGTTGAGCCATAGTTTAACTCTGAATGAAGATGCGTTGAAAGAAATACCGGAAGCTAAACGACCTGTATTTATTTTCGAATGGTTGCGATTTCTTGATAAAGTCCTAATTGCAGCGCAGAAGGTAATTTGTCTACGTGCATACGCCTTGTTTTACCTTTTCGATTTATATATATTTTTTAAATTTATAAATACTCTCATTTATGTCCTCAGACGGATATCAAGGGATGTCAAAAGAAATTGGTTGCACAATTATTAGATGTAATACAAGATAATCCCGGTCCACCAACCCGAAGATTGGTGGCAAGATGTCTTGCCACTCTCTTCAGTGTTGGAGATACATTCCTATTATTTGATACAGTCAACAAATGTAATGATATCCTGAAAAATAAAGATGATTCCCCCAGTTTTTTGCAAACCAAACTGTGAGTTAATATTTTATAGTTTCATGTTTCGTTTTTTTTTACTAAATGATTGTCTTACAAAAATTAGGGCTGCCATTTGCTGTATTGGATGCATGTATCAAAAACTTGGTCGTATGATGGGTCGATCCTATGAAGAGACTGTTCAAATATTAATAAAATCTTTACGAAATGCAGAATCATTGACTCGAATTGAGGTCATGTTAGCATTTGAAAAAGTAAGTTGCAGTGAGACAAGAACTTTAGTATCAATGGTATTTACGATTAAAAATCAACTGATTTATTCAGGTTTGTTGTGGTATGGGAGCAGCTATATCCAATACGTATAAAGAGATTTATAAAGCTGCTAAACACTGTTTAACTGACCGTGTAATGGCTGTGCGATGTGCTTCTGTGAAGGTTTGTTGTCATTCAGTATTCTTGTTACAGCTCATTTTAATTTTTGCAAAATTTCAGAAATCAACTTGCTTTCTGTCTGAACAAACTATATTTTATTTCAGTGTTTATTAGAAATGATGAAACATGCATCATTCATGTATACGTCTGAGCTGGAAAGTATGGCTGGTTTATGCTTTCGAGCTTTTGACGGTGCCAGTTATGAAGCTCGTTATGCTGTAGCAAAATTATTGGGTACTTTGGTGGCCTCTACCCAACAACCTATGGTGCCTTCTTTGAGTGGTACGTTTTTTAAAAATTTTCATTATAAATTCAACTAATTTCTATATTTTTATCATAACAATTGATCACATGTTCTATAGGGAGCGTAGCAGTGAAAAATACGAAAGAAGTTTCATTGGATGAAGCCTTTGGAATACTCATGTCCGGATTTTTACGTGGTGGAACTGGTTTTCTCAAAGGTACTGGTGAAATAATCAAAGGAAGCTCTGCCATCAATCGTGAAGTTCGAGTCGGTGTTACTCATGTAAGAATTTTAATTTTGTCTGTTTTTAAAATTTTTATCCGATGCAAAATTTTAAATCAATGCACAATGTTAGGCATATGTCGTATTTATTCAAATTCTCGGAGTCAGCTGGCTGGAAAGAAATATTAATTATTTTTTAAACCATGTGTTGGATCTTGTTGCAAATCCGAAAGCAGCATCTTCGCATATTGATGCCGTGTACTCGAGAAAATGCATTAATTTTGTCCTGCGTAGCATTTTGGGCAGAATGCTGAGTGAAAAAGCTCAAGTCTCTGCGTGTAAACAGTTGGCAATCATCGTCGCCAAACAAATGGCCACTATTGGTAACTTTTTTATGATTTTCTATTACAAATTTCCTTATTTTTAATTATGGATTTTTCAAATGAGAAGTAATTAGTGATTACATTTTTTTTTGCGATTTGTCATGCAACATTTTCATTCTATTTAGTGGCTCGGTATATTATGATGTTCGAAAATTTGCATCTTATTAATTTTATTGTGTTTATGCAAACTAAATCTATCATCTTTTATCTAATTAGATTTTAGTCCTGAAAATGCAAAAGACTGCAATCAAGAAACTTTATTCGGCCAGCACCTATTAGTCTGCGCCTTGCAAGAAATGGGTTCTTTAATGTTGAGTTTAGGTACAACTGCGAATAACCTGATGAGTGATCAATCGTGTAGTAAGTATTCGGCTTCAACGCTGAAATGTTCATTAAATTCTTTTTACTGCAATGATTAAACTTGTTATAGGTTTAATAGAAGCTGTAATGGCAGTTCTTGTTCATCCTTGTTACGCCGCTCGCCTAGCTGCTGCATGGTGTCTTCGTTGCGTTTGTGTAGCAGTTCCAAATCAATGTACCATTCTTATAAATAGGTACCTTTCTTCACAAAATTTTATTTTCGTCTCGATAAAATATTTTTATTTGCTGATATATTGTTGGTTTCAGATGTTTGGAAGGACTCGAAAACTTGAAAACTTCGTCTGAAGCGATTTCAGGGTACAGCGGAGCCTTGGCTGCAGTACTAGGTGGTGTTCGTTTTTCACCATTAGGTGTACCTCATACGAAAGGAAAAGTATGTTGTTGTATAAAGTAATTTACTAAAAGTTTTGTATTTTTAAATTTCAACCTTATTTGTAGATTATTTTCAACACAGCGGAAGAATTATTGAGGAGTGCTAATCAAAATAGTCGATTATCGTTGCACAGAACACAAGCTGGATGGCTTTTGATTGGTTCTATTATGACGTTAGGTTAGTTTGGCATTCTTGATCTTTATCTAAATTATTTAAATATTGAATGTAAATGCGTTTTTGGAATGAATAGGCTGTTCAGTGGTACGTAATTTACTCCCACGAATGGTATTACTGTGGCGAAATTCATTTCCGCGTTCAAGTAAGGAATTAGAGTCCGAGAAAGCTCGAGGTGATGCTTTCACGTGGCAGGTAAAGTGAATGTTTTTTTTTTTTACAGATTAGTAATGACTTCATTGATGTGATTTCATTCAAATTGTCATGAATAGGTTACCTTGGAAGGAAGAGGTGGAGCCCTGTCTTCGATGCATAGTTTCTTACTAAATTGCCAAGAACTCGTGAATGAAGATATTATTCGAAGACTTTTAACACCTATTGAGTCAGCTGTATCAATGCTCATCAAGTAAATTAACTTAACTGATATTGGTTTAGGTCTCTTCTTAAAAATAATTTTTTTTTCTTGTATTATGGAAAATATTTTCAATTTAAAAAGAACTAGTGGATCCATCATACTTTCTCGGTATTTGTGTGAAATTAATTTCTTTCAAAGTTGCTGCCGTTGGTTTTGTACATTATCAACGTTATATCTTCTTGATATGCGTTTCTACTGTAATGTTTGGAAAAAGATGAATGGTTAGAAATAAAATTCATTGATGTCGGAGGTGTTCATGTTTGTTTCGAAAACTTCCATTCTCGCCACGATAATTCAGTTTTTATTTAATCTCATTTCTGAACGATTATATTAGTTTTAGAAAGTTCACTGTCTTTATCGTCCATTATAATTATTTCTGAAGTGCCAATTTTTTTCGATTAAATTTTAAGATCACACCGGAAAAAAATTGTTTTTTCTATCCAGCTTCACAATGAATATTTTTAAAAGTTGAAACGCCCTGTTAATGGGTTTCTAATGGTCTGTTACTCTCTCAGTTACTCGTTGAGAAGTTTCAAATTCTTGAAGCATTGCTTTGTGCATATTACATATGAGAAATGCATTAAATAGATTTAAACTATTTTTTTCAAATGTAGTTAAGAATGATTTTGGTATTTAGCATGGGCTCCGTATTGAAGTCATACGGACAACATATCAAAGCACCAGCAGCTACAGTTAGACACAGATTATATGAAACACTTTCACTTATTCCACCTCACGCATTTGAAGGTATATTTTAATTTATTTGATGGTTTACATCAGGAGTGGGGTAGTGTTACGATAGTCATGCTAAATTCTTTGTCGCAGGTTCTTACACTCATATTCTTCGTTTACTCGTTTCTGAATTTACGTTGAGTGAGAATCCGGCTAATACAACCTGCTCCATGTTGAGAGCTGCATGCCATACTGACGAATCGATTTTACTCGGTGCCTCTCCTTTGTTGCACACTGATCATCGACTTGTGGAGGATCAAGTAATAATTTGTTTATTTTTGTTTTTTTTCCCCATTATCAATGATATTTAATTTTCAAAATCGATGCACTACGTCTTTTTTAGCTACTTACTAGCAGTGCAGCTGGCTCAGGGGCGTTAGAACATGATCCGTGTTGCTTATACAGGCCATCAATTGCAGTATGTTTACAATAATGATAATGTATTGATTATGCAGTCAGAATGTTCATATGATCATCTGTTCTTATAGAATGAAGAATTGCCCGGTCCACTTCCACTCGGAGTTGCTGTCATTGATTCTTCGGTAACGCTGTTCGGTTTAATATTTCCACGTGTTGCCAATAAACATCGTTTGCAAATTTTAGGCCACTTCGTTGAATGTATTCGCCATGCTAAATCATCGCGAGCTGACGCTGTTACCATTAATGTATTCGCTTCATTATTGGCAGCCTTGAAAGGACTTACGGATGCGAAGGGTAATATTGGTCAGGAAGATGTTCGAAAAGCTGCCACATCGTTTATTGTGGTATTGGTTTAATTGTTTTTCTTCAGTGATATCAATGAGTTGCAATTTCGCCATTTCCTGTTTCTAACTCAAATTTAGTTTCTAAAGTTTCGAAAATTCTCCTATTGTTAGGTTACACTGACTAATAATAGTCCAATATTGCGTTGCGCTGCTGCAGAATCGTTAGGTCGTTTGGCTCAAGTGGTCGGTGATCCGAGATTTACAGCTGAATTAGCTCAGATGAGTTTTGATCGTCTGAAATCTGCGCGAGATGTAGCTAGTCGGACGGGACATTCGTTAGCTCTTGGATGTATTCATCGTTACGTTGGTGGTATGGGATCTAGTCAACATCTAAATACTAGTGTCAGTATTCTGCTGGCTTTAGCTCAAGATACTACGTCCCCTGTCGTGCAGGTGCGTGAAACTTACGAAATGGTCCTATTACTTTTGGTGTAAGATTGAAATGAATTCCTTTTTCGCAGGTTTGGTCTTTATACGCCTTGTCATTAATTGCTGAATCTGGAGGACCTATGTTTCGTGGTTACGTTGAACCTTCATTATCCTTAGCGTTAAAATTATTACTGACTGTTCCTCAGTCTCATGTCGACGTTCATCATGCCATTGGAAAGGTGCTCTCAGCATTAATCACAGTTATTGGTCCCGAATTGCAAGGTATGATCTTATGGACGGCAATCAACGGATAAGTCCAGAATGGTAATTTGAAATATTTTACAGGAAATGCTGCTGCTACATGTACAGCTAGATCGTCATTTTTGTGCGCTTGCGCCATTATGCAGGATCATCAAGATCCATTGGTGCAAACCGAGGCAACTTCATGTTTGCAACAGTTACATCTATTCACTCCTCGACATGTAAACCTGTCATCGTTTGTGCCGACGCTTTGCGTAAGTATTCATGAATTCCATCTGAGAGAATTCTTCAAATTGGGTGTTTAATGTCATGACTTGATATTCAGAAAACCTTGTCCAGCAATCATCTTTTACTGCGAAAGGCTGCTATCTCGTGTTTGCGACAATTGGCGCAAAAAGAGGCAAGAGAGGTCTGTGAACATGCATTGACATTGATGAATGAGAATGATTCAGATGATGGTAATGAAATTATACTTTTTGCGGAGACCTCTAAACCGTGAAGATTTTTAATATAGTGTATTTATGCATTTATTTTAGTTTTAATGATGACGGAAAGTGGATTACCGGGTGTGTTATTCCGAATGTTAGACACCGAAACTGATAAACAGTTAATTAAAGATGTTCACGATACGTTGACGAGTATGCTACAGATGTTGGCTGCTGATAATATCTCTCAGTGGCTATCTTTGTGCAGAACAGTACTTACTGTTACAACTGGTTGGTATTTTTTTTTTTTGAAAAGTTTTAGAACGTACGGCTTTTTCTACTTCTTTCATCTTAGAGATTAATATTATATATAACCTTAATAAATATTCGAATTTCCAATGTTTAAGTTTCGTTTGAAGGGCCTCAATATTAGGGAATATGGAGTTATGGTTTAGGTAGAGTAACAATAAACGTATTTTATTAAAGGACCTTGAAGATGATATAGAAAATAGGTTTTTTTGCTAAGTTGCTCGATACTTTTGAAATTTTTTACAAAAATCACTCGAATGCGATTATTTGCGAAGTAGAAGAATAAATTTAATATACGTTTTTACGCATGAAATATATGAATTTGTGTTTAAATTTGTAGATTAATCTATTCATGTTTTCAGAACAAACCACCGACAACGAAGTTATTGGTACTGCACATAATTCAGAGGATCTTGAAGATGAAGGCGACGATCAGAGCGAGTTTAAAACCGGTGATGACAATTCGAAGAAGAATTGCATTCAACCTCGCTGGCCAACTAGAGTATTTGCGGCTGAATGTGTTCGTCGTATTTTAACCACATGTCAGTCTGCTAGTCCAGCGCATTTCGATTTACAACTGGCTAAAGAACTACATCTATCAAAGAACAAAGGTAACCTTTAGCGTGTACAATGATTCTTTGCATGCACTATTTTTGTGTTTTACAACCTATTTTTTCTTTCTATGCTCGCAGGAGATTATTTGGTCTTACATCTTTCCGAATTAATACGTATGGCATTCATTGCTGCAACCAGCGATTCTGATGATTTACGCCTCGAAGGATTACAAACATTACACATTATAATTGAGAAGTTCAGTAAAGTACCCGAGCCGGAATTTCCTGGCCATTTGTTATTAGAACAATTCCAGGCGCAGGTAATATCGTATGGATTAGATTTAATTAACGAACATATGGAGTAAATTTCACGATCAATTTGGGTCTGACCGTTAGGTGGGGGCTGCGTTGAGGCCCGCATTCTCAAACGAAACCGCCAGTCACGTTACAGCGGCTGCGTGTGCCGTTTGCAGTGCGTGGATTGGCAGCGGTGTCGCGAAAGATTTGAATGACTTGCGCCGAGTTCACCAGTTGTTAGTGTCTTCCTTGGCCAAGTTACAAAATACTTCCAATGCTACGACACTGTACAATGAAAGTGTCGCCACACTTGAAAAACTTTCAATTCTGAAAGCATGGGCGGAGGTAAAAATTCATTAACTGGGTATCTTCTTATTTTCCCACTTTGATGTATTCTTGAACTATATCCTCTCGTGGCAGGTTTACATCGTCGCCATGGTGAACGAGGGCCACATTACCGATTACAATTCTGCTGTTCCGACCATCGAGAACGAAGAAAGTGATGAAGATTTCGGAATGTTTGAAAGTAAAGGTGAGAGTCTACTCAGTTTAGTGCAACCAGAATTATCATCGCTGGCCGAAAATTGGTTGGCCGCTTTGCGAGATCACGCCTTATTAATGTTACCATCCGGTACGTGTTTTCTCTTCTGAAATTTGATATCGTATACTCATTACTTACTCTTTTCTTACGATTATACGTAGAATATTCCAGTCAATTACCTCGTGATGGCGGTGCTTTCTACACAAATGACACCATGGATAGTTGTAGACCTCATTATTGTGCAACTTGGCCAGCATTATTGCACGCAGCTACTCTATGGTTGACTTCAGATTTCTTCAAACATCCTCCGCCTGAGGATAACGAAAAATTGACAAAAAAAGCTAACGAGAATTTCGGTCTTATTTTCGGTATGTGGCGACGAAGTTTAAGCATATCTATTTATCAGTACCATTAATGATCGTTTTATTGTAAAACAGGCGTCTGTATGGAGTCACTATGTAATTCACGTACTATTTGTCCTATTGATAATGTGATTACGTGTTTGCGAACGTTACATTCGTTATTGTGTTTGCCATATCCACGCCAGCTATTGACTGCGAATGCAAAATTACCCGTGGAAGTTAGTAATGTGTTGCATAGGTAGGTAATTCGTGAATTGATGTATTTTCTCAAAATCAATAGTACTTTTAATTGATATTGATTGATGCAGATTAATTTTAACGAAAGATGCATCCAACGTTCATCGACTGTGTATGGATGTTTTGAAACAAACAATAACCGCTGTACAAGAGCATTTAACAGCCCTGAAAAAAGCGAAATTCAAAGGTACGTTTGATCAATTCAACTTGTATGGAAATGGACGGCCTCGAATGGTACAAATTGTAGTTTTTTGTTTTTTTTTATTTATTTATTTTCAAGAATTATACCCAGCCAATCAAGATATGTCATTAAACTCGGTAGAAGAACTAGATTTACTGGGTGAAGGTGGCGAAGACGGAGACATAAATAGCGGAAAAGGGTTTGTGTTCTCGGTGTTGGAAGTGTGCTTGTGCCTAATTGTGCGACAAATCCCAGCTTTGAATCCGACACCCTTGGTGTCATCCAACGTACAAGTGAAACAGCCGCTGGCTTGCAGTGAACTCGGTGATGTTGTGTCCTGTGCAGTTACGGCAATGGAGGCGTTGCCTGATTTGTGCTCACCTGCTGGTGAGTACACAATAGTTTTTAATATAAACTTGAGTTTTGCGTAAGTGGAGCAAAAAATAATCGTGAGAGTACATTGTAATTCATGTAAAAAATACCTTATTTTTTCTCTTTTTTCCTTTTTTGAACCCTTGAAACTCTAGGTATGTGCGTATATTTTTCGTAATTTTTTAAATGAAAATACTCAAACGAATTCATGATCTTTGTATGAAAGAGATGTAATATGACCCGAGTCTTCGGTATAATCCAATTGTTAATTCTCATTAATTTTTTGTCACTTAATTTTCTTAATAATCCATTTTTATTATCAGTATTCATTCCAGCCAGTTTTCATTTTTAGGTACTCGACGAGTAATTTTATCAATATTTAAAATTTTATTTTTTATATAATCTCAGTTCCTATTTGTTGGATTGTTGTAATGCTCGAGTAAATGTCATAATGAACAGTTTTTAATTTTTACACCTTCGTTGATGTTAAATTCGAAGTTGAGACAGTCCCATAATGTTTTCACTGAGTTATTGATTTAATTTGATTTAAAAAAAAGAAAAAAAAGTGGATTAAATTTATTTTTAGTCCGAATGATTTAAATCGTTTTATTGTTTCTTAATGGACGATTGTGAGAACTTTCTTTTTTCTTGTGCTCTCAAAAACTGAAATATTTATACCTCTATATTTTCTTTTTTTGTATTCGGTTATGTGACCAAACAAAAATCTATCTTCTATATATTTAATAGGCAAGCACTTTTTTAGCGTATTTTCCAAAACTATTGTATTCAGTGCCGTGGCGGGACCTACAGGAAAGCGCCAATTCTGAGTCGTAAATCACGAATATATGGGTCACTCAAATTCTTCTGTGTATAATATATCTTTTGTATGAAAGCCACTTCTGTAACGCTTTCACGTGACCATAGTTAAAGATATATTTGGCTTTGCGTATATTTCAGTTTCAGTCTAACTATGAATCATTTTTTTTCTTCACTTTGTATCTGATCAATTTATAATTTCGGACACATTTATGGTTCATGTAAATTTGTAAATTGTTGCTGTGTAGCAGTATTGGTTATTCGCTAGTATATATATATATATATATATATTTCCACTTTTTGGCATTTTTTAGAAGTCTGTGGAGCCTCCGCTGTTTGATCGATGGCAATGAAATTAGGGATAGTGTTAGAGGCTTTCATGGGCTTTACATTCGTGTTAAAATTTTTGAAATTCATTCTGTAGTTTCAAAGGGAGGAGTTCTCAAATTTTTGCAAATCCACCATGTTTTTATCACGTTAATGCCCGTAAATCAAAAGATTTTGGCTTGAAATTTTAAAGATAGCTGGAGACTTTGAAGGACTGTTTTGATCGATCAACTGGTTTTCAAATGGCAGCCATTGCAAAATTTGACACTTGGAAAATACACACTTACCACGGTTGATGCGTGGAAGAGAAACTTGTACTGCTTTTTTTCTCTGGAACTACTGAACCAATTTTATCGAGACTGATTTCATCTAATTTTAAAGAAAGAAAAAATACCTGGAAAATGGAAATATGGGCAGAAAAAGTAAAGGCGTACAAAGATTGAAGATTTATATGTGAAAAATTTATTCTTGGATAAACAACCAGTTTTTCAATGACGTAGGTAGTGGTAAGGTATTTTTTTAAGTAGGAGGAAAAGAGAAGGGCAGAATCTAATTTAGAAAAACAAAATACGGTTAGTGGACTGAAAATAAGAGTGAAAGAAGTACAAGTCTGGCAGACTAAGGATTGATGTATGATTATTGGCTAAATAATGTTATTTTTCAATGACATAGTTATGTTTGACATTCTCTTTTCTACTCCTTTTTGTTTGATTCAAGAAATGTTTTATCCATTTTCTGATATTTTTCATTAAAATGTGGTCTGTTGTTCTGTTCATCATATTTTGTATCTGTGCATGCATGCTGTCCCCAGTTATAGAAATGTACCATCAGAAAAATAATGAAAAAAATTATACATTCATTTTCACCATCAAAATAAAAATATTAAAGCAGATTATTATGATTTTGGATAACATATACATACAGTACTTTCTTATCACATTGTAAATCGGCCTCTATGATTGTTATGAAAACAATATGGGAAAACTCTTATGTAGTATATTTTATGCGCATCATTTTTGTATAGAAGTACTTACATTGTATGTCGCTGAACTATCACAGCTAAAAATATTCACACGCTGTAGCCCTTCATTGTGGAAGCATTGGGTTTGGATGGGTGAAGCACTTCCATCATTTATTGAAAGGTCGCCCTCCCTAACATATTTCAGACATAAGATCTTTAGTAACTATTTTATTTCAACCAAGTACACACACATTAGGCTAAGTTGCCTGGTATTTTTATTCCTTGTTTGTCAAATAAGTATTGCCTCACTTGCAAGGTGCCGGCAGCTAAATTTTCTTTCTTCGCAGGTGCTGTTTCCATTTTACCAACGGTATTATACTTAACGACTAGCGTGATGAAAGAAATAGCATCCAAAACTGGTTCCAGTAAAAGCAATAATATAGCTGTAACAACATGTTTACACTCTTTAAGATCGTTGGTTTCTCACAAATTCTGTTCTGATATCAGATCGTGCACACAATGGAAGTCGCTTCTACAAAGTACAATGGCGAAATTAATTGACCTGGCGAAAACAGGTATGTACTGAACGTTTGTCTGGGTAACTCTTGATACAGATGTTGTAGAGAGATCTACAGATCCATGCCCAACATGTCTCAGCAACATTATGATTTCCAAACTGCTGTATTTGTTGCTTCGCTACTAATGTTAGAAAGGTCACTGAATATTTTTTCCGTTTAACTTGATGCGAATTTTTGTATATTATTTTTCCTGTAAATATTAGGTACCTTGTTTTTTTCAACTTCGAAAAAACCAGAAAACTCCAAGTATAGCTTTTCATTTGAAAAATCTTGTAAAATTGCAATTTTTGAAAAGCTTGAAGCGTTTTTATCTGCCTATGATAGAAAGTTGTTTTACGCTTATACGTTTCACTGTATAAAATGAGATCTTATTCTACAATTTTTTTATATGTGTATCATAGCTTTGGGTGGGGGCTATGAGGTTAATATGTCTTGTGTGTGTGTGGTTTTGTGCGTGTCCCTTGTCAATTGAAGTGGAACACAACATTTCATTTTTAGTACAAACCTCTTATATTTCATTCCATGAATACTTAATCCCTATTTAGGCTAAAGAGCTGAAGTTGGTGTTGCAGTGTTGCTTGGAAAAGGCTAAAATTTACAAAATTTCTGTATAATTTTCTAATCATCTTTAGCAATTTTGAAATGAACAAACGAAAAAAATAAAAATATTGGAAAATTGCCATTTTTTGGTATCTAGAAACTTCTCTTTCACTCGATGATTTCTCCTCATCTGCGTTTAAGTAAGAGATCTTAAAAGAAGAAAAAATTGTCAAAAATCTTCTTATCAATATAATTTTTCTATCATCTTTGGTAATTTGAAAATATATGAACGAAAAAAAGAAAAATTAAGAGAAAATTTTACGTTTTAGGAATCTAGAAACCTCTCTTGTTTCACTGAACAATTCCTCAGCCGTTATTCAAGTTAGAGAGCTGAAGTTTGTAATGTTGGGAAGAGGAAAAAAATTCATTAGAATCTACTTTTCATATAATTTTTCAATCATCCTTGGCGGTTCGAAAATAAACGAAAGAAAAAACCCAAATCCATAAAAAATTTAACGTTTTAGTATTGTTTAGATATTTTCAGGTTTACTCATTAATCCTTCATGAGTACATCCACCACGGCTCTAGCGTATTTTCGTTCATTTCATTAATTTTTCTGCCGATTGATGAAACACTCAACTTCATTTGTACGGTTCAACCAAATAGGAATATTAATACTGTAATCTATCCTTCCCTTCCACTATTTATTTACAGGAGCCGATGAAAATAAAGTGGACGAAATTAGCATGATGCTAGCACTATCAGTATTCGTTCTTCACGCACCAGCAGATGCCATTTTAGTCCCAAATTTGCAATATCCGTGCATCAATTATTTTAGACAGTGCTTCCAAAGCGAAAATGTTCAAGTATGAAAAATAAAATATGATGTAGGCCTATTGGATCCTTCATCAAAATTACTATCTCAATTCTGATCTGCAGGTGCGAATCAAATGTGTACAGACATTGAAACATTTGTTCAATCATTCGGACAAGACAGTTTCAAACGGATATATTCTTGCATTAGCTCCGCGTCTCATCGAGTGCTTACATTCAGATTCTTTGAAAGTGCCACGTTCTGATTTGGAGTTACAATTCACTATCGAGATTATTAATGCAGTGGAATCGCTCGTGCGTCAGGCTGAGCCTGATAAAGGTATGTGAAATTCGTGAATCCGTGTTTTGGTGGGTGTTATTCGTTTTTGTATGTAGACTGTAGACGTTTTAAAAAGTTATGATTTCATAATGGTGGGCATCAAATGGAATTTATTAAAAATAATCATACCATAATCTCTGTTTAATTCAATCATGCAGGGAATATACTTCAAGGTAAGTGTTGGGCTTTGTTTCATGAGGATACTTTTTTCAATTATTGTTTCTTGCAACTGTGTCCTTTTTTCAGGCGTTAAAGTTCTTGGTATGCTCGTACCAGCATTAATCAATTTTTTATTGGACGATATTTCAAGCAATGACTGTAGTAAATATCAAAAACTTTTACACGATCATAGCTTGCAATGGCTGATTAAAATTGGTCCTCAATATCCGCAAGTAAGTGCATGATTCGATCTGCTTTAATTTTCTTTCATATCTGTAGTGAATTAACGATAATTCATCAAAACGAATAATTTTTTATTGTTTGTAGGAATTCAAAACGGTTGTGTCTCAAAATAGTGAAATGCGAGCCAAATTGGAAACTGCAATTAAACAAAAATCTTTGAAGGGAAGAGCAGATCAGAAGACAGTTATCACGAAAACTCCCCACATGAATTCCGCACCTACCATTAAATTGAAAACTAATTTCACCAATTTTCATTCCTAAATCGTATTTTTAATCGTAACACGCATTCACTGAAGCAATGTCGAATTAATGAACGCTTTTGTAGTGAATCTTTTTTTATGTTTTTATTGTTTTTCTTCGTCGGGTAAAGCTGTAGTATGCTACCTGAGACTGCGTACCTAAATGTTCTTCCACCACCTCTCATTTAACAGTTTTAATCGTTTTACCCCAATTTACCATTTTAATAGATTATTGGCGTATCGTGATTTTTTTTTTGTTTTTTACTTTTCGAAAATGTAGTAAAACTAGTACATTTGCTTTTACAAGTGTTTCTGATCTCTAGCAAGAAAAAAATAAGTTTTTAATCATATTTTATAAATTATTTTACTGGTAACCGAATACAGTATTCCAGAATGACTTGTCATTGACTCTTATTGGAAGTAACTTATTGGTGTAGCGTTGTGAGAGTGTAATTCGTTTTAATTGAAGCCTGCAATGCTAGGAGACGGAAAATCTTGATGAATCGGGATATGGAAATATTTTCACAGCAGTTTCATACTACTACAAAATTTTTCATTTTACGAACAGTAAAGATGAATAAGGAAGAAAAAAACATTAAACAATTAAAAATATGTACTAAATAACGATAAACATGATAAACATTTTGTATACAAAAAATCACAAAATAATCAACCCTCAATAAGAAAAAAAATTACCACGTAAACATCTCAAAAAAGAAAAGTAAAAAACATAACCATTACACTCAATAACCATCAACAGTAAGATTCGTAAATATTTGCAGAGAGTATTTCCAATTTTTCCGACTTCATCAAATTCTTCAGCCATATATTCACTTCAGGCTCATTCATTTTTGATTTGACCAGATTGTGCATAATAGGTAGCATTTTTACAGTAGGTAAACCAGAATCAATTGATTTTCGATTATTCGAAAGAACAGCTAACAGTTCTTGAGTGATACATGTAAATCCACAGTTTAACAACGAGTTGACACAATTCGATGTTAATTCTTTAGCACAAACGATATCTCCTGTTTCTTCATACATTTGCAACAGCAATGGATGAGACGTCGTCTTCATTTGTGCTTGTATGCGTAAATATAAAGGAATATTTTCGACAAATTCATCGTTTAGAACAGATGCCTGAACGGACCAAAAAATATCTTGAAGATTCTGGATAGTAAGTTGTTTAGTCAAATCTAAACCAGACACTATATTAATCACTTTCACTTTCAGATATTCAAATAAATCGAATAGACCATCTTTTATGAAATAAACACATAACGAAAAATATTGTTCTTGAATATTCCGTTCTAGCTGAGCATTATTTTCATTCAAATTTTTATACAAATAACCACCGAGGATGGCGAACTGAATTTTCATAACAAACACAACCAATGTATGTGCATAGACCATAAGGCATATTTCGGTGAAAGCTGATATTTTAAGTGTTTCCCATAGTTGTAAACTGTCTGAGGAATTTTTCTTGAGATCCACAACGATAGCTTCAATGTCTAAGATTTCAACTATTTGTTGTTCTAATCGTTTTCCTAACGAAATTATTGTCTTGTCACATGTCACTTGAATAGTCTCGAAATGTTTTTGACGACGAATATTCTCGAGAAATTCGGTGATTTTATGTTTCTGATCATCTTCTTGCAATTGTCTAACGTAATTGAAAATTGCAACAGAACCGCCGACAATGATACCACTAACAATAAATTTTTTCCGATGATTGTAAAGAAACGTTTTCAAGTTTCTAAATAGCTCCATGGCTCACTTATGGGTCATTTCCTGTAATAATAAACGAGAGAATTAATAATCATTGTACTACTGTAAGAAAACGAAAAAATGCTTTACGCCTAAATTTCGTGCCTGGAAACGACATACGTAAATAATTTCGGGTTAAATTAATCTAATTTAAGCTTATGCTGATCTCTGATCCCAACAAATGCAAAAAGTGAAAAATTTTCTTTCAAATCCAGCCGATAAAATATAGTTTCTATTAATAATTGCGTTACTTCGTACAGCGAACTAACTTACTAATTCAGCCGCGAACTCGAAATAATCGAAACATAATTTAAATAATATATTTATCAGGAATTGTGAATGTTGAGACTTCAAACTAGATCAAAGAAAGATAGAAACACTTGAATTGAACCATTAATTAACGAATTAATTACTAATACTCAAAAATTCGCACAATTATAATGTACTTCATCCAAATTATAATACATACGTCATGATAATGATTGGAATTACTAAAGCTCTACAGATACGAGTCAGGCAATACGCCATTTTGTATCCTACAGATCATGACTTCATAAGTGAATTCTGTGAGAATAATAACAAATTGTTAATACGAAATCCCACTTTCAATCTTTCTTCATCATCATCACGATCATACTTTATATATATATGTCATACGTACACTCTCGTCACGAAGTGCTTCCCCTACCATTCTCGATCCGATAACGCTGTTGCTTCGCCATTTCATATTTCAGTTGTATTTTATTATATTTTAGTCGCTAATAAAATGTCGTTAAAGTAAAAAGTCTCAAGTTCTTTCGATCCTCGTTCTGTACGCCTCACATCATGGTAGCCATCGCTGCGGTAGAACTTTGAGGAGAGACTTAGAAAATTTAAATCGATGAAATAATTTTTGAATTTATTTACTGTTGTGCGAAAATCTTTTCATGTTTTCTGTTAATTAATACACAAAATATTTATCGTGTTTTTCAAGAAGTTTAAACTCGAATTTTAATTTATTAAAAATTTTGAAAAAATTCAAAATTAAATCGAAAATTAGAAGCTGAAGTTCCCGACTTAATAACGGCCAATCCTGGAAGTCATCGAACGCCAAATCCAGAAAGGACTGCCAAAGAGATCGAGTGAACAGCCAAAGGAAACCTGCTCCCATCATCGAGGACTCATCGTAGATCCACACATCGAAGACCCAATTTTTCGGCCAACTCCAAACCAAATTCAAGCAGGTAGTACGGCGGTGGACAGCGGAGTAAAGAAAACTGGAATAATTTGTCAGCACAACAGAAATAAAAGTAAAAGAAAAATTTCTTTTGTAAAGGTAATATTCATTGAAGCTAATTATTTTTCGTATTTGTATAATTGTATTTTGAACTGAGTCTAAAAAAAAAAAAGGAAAAATTCGAAGATATTAAAATTATTTATGCCCCCTATAATAAATTTGTTTGAAGGAAAAATTGGAGAATATAATATTGAAAAGGAAGAGTTAATAGAATTAATAAAAAAGTTTGAAGGTGATAAAGTTATTGATGTAAAATTGGAAACGTATAATTTACCACATGTTAAATATTTCACAGGTGAAATAATTTTGGAATCATTTGTAATAGATATATCAGGAAGAATTGAAGAAATTAGCAGTTTTAAATATATTAGAATTTCAGAATCTTCAGTAAATTATTTTTCAAACAGAATTTACAGTTCTGATAAATCGAAAGAGAAATTTATGAATAGATTCTTTAATTAGTTAAATAATAAAACTGGATAATAACGATAAAGGTAAAAAAGGAAGTAGTGAAAAAGAAAATTTAATTAAGGAAATCGAAAAAGAATCCCTAGAAAATAAGAAATATATAGCTGTTATTAATAGAGAAAAAAGTGTGTTAGGATTTTGTAAAATTAAAGACAATATGGCATCCCAAAATGAAATTAAACCCATACAAGCGCCATTGGGAAAGGTATTTAATGGAAAATATTACTTAGACTGGCGTAGGATGATTATTTCGGCTATTAGGGGAGCCGGATATTATGATATTTTTGGAGAGCACGAATTCCTTCAATTATATATTAATCATATTGATGATTTAAATTTCCGTCCCGAAAAAGATATGATAGGTTATTGCAAAATGCAAGACAATGCAAAAGCTTTTATATTAGAAAGAGTGTCGAACGAAATAACAAAACAAATAAGGGACTGTAATACAGCGATATTGATGTTGAAAAAGTTAGATAATATTTATGGTACGAAAACTTCAGTCACAACCAATATGGCAAAGGCAAAATGGATGGAGTTTAGATTTCAGCCTGGTGGAAATATGAAAGGTTTTCTGAAAAAATGGGATGAATTAGTGACTGATGTAAGAGATAGTGGTAAAGAAGTCATAGAGAATGAAGAATTAGAAAATTTGCAATTAGCCTTATGCTACGAGCAAGCAATTGCAAAAATACAATATGAAAATTTACCTCCAGAAGAAAAAAATTTAGATAATTTTAAGAGAATATTAAGGGAAGACTCTGACCAGAAATTCAGGGATCAGACATTAAAAAAGCAAAATGGTAATAGTAACCAAGTAAACAATAATTATAGAAATAATAATGGTAATTATAATAGAAATAATTATAGGGGTAGATATAATAATTATAGAGGTAGAAATAATTATAGAGGAAACGGCAATGGTTGTAATGGTTATACAAATGGTAATTGAAATAATTTTAATAATAATGGTAATGGCAATAATAATGAGTCAAACCAGAACCAAAATAACAATTCAAACAACAATGGGAATAATAATAATGGAAATTATAGAGGAAACAATTATAGAGGTAACTCGAATTATAGAGGTAATAATTATAAAAGTAATAATTATAGAGGTAATAGTAGGAATTATAGTCAGAATAATCCAAAATGTTACAAATGTGGGCAATTTGGACACATAGCACAAAATTGTACTAATAATAATCCCCAAACAAATAATAGTAATGATAATTTTAATAATAATCAGGGAAATTATCCTCCAAAAACAAATGCAAATCAACAAAATATTAATAAAAAAGAGAATGCAGAACAGCAAGTGAAAATGTCTTGCATGGTCAAAAAATTCAACAAAAATAATAATGAATGGCTATTAAATGAATTAATTAATAATAATAAATATAATAATAATGAAAATTACGAAATATTAAATCACAGAGCAATTTTAGATGGAGCTGCAGAGGTACATCTAACATCTGATTTAAATAAATTAGTTGATGTTAAAAAATTTGTGACTCCAGTCAAATTGCAATGTGCTGGTAGGAACACTTTTTTATATGCCACTCACAAGGGTAGAATGGTGATTAAAGTCGAAAATTCTAACAAAATTCAGTCATTGATAGAATTAAACGATGTTCATTATGTGCCGGATCTGAATTTAGATATTATTTCAGCCATAAAAATTACAAATACTGGAATAATTAATATTGATCAACAAAAAGAGATAGCGAATATATATTTTATTGAGAATGCAGAAATAATTATAACTACAAAAAAACAAGAAGGAATATTCTATATATACTATAATATTGCAAATGATAATAATAAAAAAAAAAAAAAATAAATGATGATACTAATAATATTGAATCGAATATAATATGTGCCCCGTCACTCAAAATATAGACGATGAATGGGATGACTTTACAGTAGAATAGGAAATTCAAGAAGATGATATAAATATTGAACCACCCCAGGGGTGTGAAAATAATGAAATAATAATTGAAAATAATGAAAATAATAATATTAATACACCACAAATAAATAATAATATAAATAAAAAATTGATAATACATAGGAAACTTGGACACTTAAATGCCAGATATCTCCAAAAGTTAAAAACTTTAGTGGTTGGCATTCCCAAAAATCTGAATTTTAGAGATGAGGATTTTGTAAATTGCCAAATATGTTGTATTGCCAATAATTCGAGATTTGGTCATAATGGTATTAGAACTAAGCCCACTCGAAAATTGGAAATAGCATCCTCAGACATTATGGGTCCGTTTACGCCCTCTGTGGCAAATCAAAAATATATTTTAACTTTTATAGATCACTTTTCAAAGTACACATTTGTCATGCCTATAGCTAATAAAAGCCAGATCACAAATGAATTTAAAAATATTATAATATCTATGAAAAATAAATTTCCTGAATATCCCATAGGAACTATAAGATGTGATAATGCCAAGGAATATACCGATGCAAAAATAATAAATTATTGTAATGAGGTTGGAATAACAATGGATTATGTGGTACCATATTCTCTAGAATTGAATGGTGTTGCCAAAAGGCAAAATCAAACTTTAATGAGGAGAGTACGGGCCATGTTAATCGATGCCAACCTTGACATAAAATATTGGTCCTATGCTGTAGTAACAGCGGCTTATTTGATTAATAGATCACCTACGAAAGCAAATAAGGAATTTAAAACACCTTATGAACTGTTCTATGGAATAAAGCCAAATTTAAGAAATCTTAAAGTTTTTGGAGCGTTAACTTATAGGCATATTCCCATAGAAGTAAGGAAACAGAATGCTACAAAAGCAAAAGCAAAATCAAAGAATAAAATTGACCCGAAATTGGCACATAGGGTGGAGAAAAATATAATGATGGGCTATACAAATACGGGATACTGTCTCAAAGACCTCTACAATACAAAATCGTACATTTCATGTGATGTTAAAATGGATGAAACACAAAATATAAAATCACTATTGATAAATAATAAACCATTAACAATAAAATCATCAGATTATGAATACGATTTAGGGATAATTAACCCCATAATTATGAACATTAATGTAAAATACGGTAAAGCATATATAGAAGATAATATTCCGAAAACTTTTACTGAAATAGAAACGAACCCATTTAGGGAAGATTGGATCAGGGCCATAAATGACGAATTTAATTCTCTCGATGACATGAAGGTATGGGAAATAGTAGACTATGACCGCCAAAAGCTTATTGATACAAGATGGATTTTCACAATTAAATTTGATGAGTTTGGAAATCCAAAACCAAAAGCAAGACTTGTAGCGAGAGGTTTTAAAGATCAAACCGAATATAACATACAACCCCAAAAATGTTTTGGTTGCAAGCCCTTCATAACTGATGTGAGGAAGTGGGAGGATTGTTGAAGAAATTAAAAAAAAACTCAATACGAACAGTTGCAGAATTATATTAACAATCAACTGAAATACAATATTCGAATAAAGTATGCAATGGCAAAGTGCAGCACTAGCATAGATTGTAACTAGAGATATGAGATCCAGAAAAGTGGAACGTATGACATATAAATATATATATATATATATATATATATATTTGTAGTGATGATGATGATGTTGATGATGATGATGATGAGTGAGTGAGATGGAATTTCTGCATCAACAATAATAAAACTTACAATTTTGATTAAATTTTCACAGGATATTGAGCTAATATGTGGCAATGTCTGCAAAATTTCAGGTTTCTAAAAGCAACTGCTCTCTCGCAATTGTTTTCAAAACTCATTTTGTGATATTTTATATTTGTAATGTAACTGTGATAATATATTTTTGTGATCTTCTTGTCGCTTGTGAAACATTGTACAGTCAATATCTCCTCCATCTTAACATGGAGTAATATATTTGTGAAACAATTATTTGAGTTTTTATTTATGCGTTTACCATGTGTTTTTCTAGTCATTGTCTGATGCAGTCATTTATTTAAAGTTAGTCGTCATTGTTTGGTGAAATTCAGTCCATTAAAACATTCTATTTTCTCACAATTTGAATAAATCTGATGGCAAAGCACAGCACTAGTGTAGATTGTAACTAATGTAGAAGATTAGAGTGGAAGGTAGAACGTATGATATATATATATATATATATATATATATAAAAGAGTGATGATGATGATGATGATGATGATGATGAATGAGTGAGTGAGAGAAGATTTCATATCAATAATTTTCAATTTTTCATTAAAAATTAAAAATTTGTATAATTCATAATTTATTAATTTTTTCTTTATATAATTTTAAGTTTAAATTTTTCCAGATATTCATGCGATGCTATGGCAATTGTTTTGTCAGATCTTTCATTTCATTTTCTTAATTCATAAAATTTTAAAATATTCATTCCACCTAAACAATTAAAATATTTAAAATTAAGACCAAAATCTTATTAACTTATTTCACCAGATGGTAGAGAAGGTTGTTGGCACATTATGTTATAAATAGACACATGACGTGTTGTAACGGAAATCCCACCCCATCTCCTTCTTCATCATTATCACCACTACATTATATATATATATGTCATACGTTCACTCTGTTCACGAATCGCTTCCCCTACTTTCGCTTGCTGATAATGCTGTGCTTCGCCATTTTGTATTTTACTGTTGGAATATATTTTCAGTCTGCTAATAAATGTTGAAGTAAAATAAAGTCTCGAGTTCTTATTCAATCCTCGTTCTACATGCCTCACATCAAAATGCGATGTAAGATACAATGGATTTTTATTTTTATACCCAAAGTGAAACTAAACAACTTAGGAACACCAATATAAATGGCTCGTTAGTATGATGTATCTAGTTTTGTAAATCTTTTTTCAGTCCATTTATAAGTTCCGAAATACTCCCAATAAAGCCTAGTTCACAACAGGCCATTTTACTAGCTTGGTTTCAGGCTAGTGAAGTAGCACAACTAAAAATGCCAACATTGTTGCGCCTTTTAATATCCTAGGACTGATCACATGAGGCAAGTGAATATCCGATGCAGGGAATGATAAAGTGCTTATCATATTACATCATTCAAAATTTATATGTTAAATTTCAACTCCTGTAATTCTGTTTTTGAAATTTATAATATGAATTATATTAAAACTGAATTAAAAAAAATTTTCAAAATGAATAAGTGATCAAGTAATCACACGATTGCTTTTCAATAATTATTTATATTTGCAATTGCAATGATAAACAAAATAATAGCTTTTTGCAGGATTTTTTTTTTATCAAAACTTACTTACAGTTATTTATTCATTACAAGTTTCATCATTCGAATATTTTTTCCTCAAAAATTCGGTCAATCAGTCTAAATTTTATCAGTGATTTTCTAAATTTGTATAGATATTTCACGCAAGTAGCCTGAAAAGTTGAATCAGTTTAACTTTGCTCAACTAGATACTAGGCAATTTTACTAGCTCATTTTCACTTGCCTCGAGTAGTCACACCTGGCAACTTTATTAGCGGCTTGTAAACTCGCATGTTCTAAGCTAATAAAATGGCCTGGTGTGAACTACGCTTAATCCTTCAGATTGGAAATTTAATAATTGTTATCCCTTTTTAGCGATATTACGTGTTATTTTTTATCACACACTGCAATTTTCAAGGGTATTGCAGATTATCGTTCTCAGAAACTAACATGACAAGTAATTTTATTTGGGACAATAATTATGATTTATTCCATTATGTAAAAAATATAAAATTGATAATTGTTAATTTTCATTGTTTTGAAAATTGCTAGCGTCATAATATTATATACACGAATGAAATTTTGATTATAATTTTAAGTTTTAATGCATTCAATTGCATTATTTTAAAATTATAACTATACTCTGCTGTTTACACTGTTGTAACGGAAATCCCACCTTCACTCATTCTTCATCATCATTATCACGATCACTATATATATGTCATACGTACACTCTCACCACGAAGTGCTTTTCCCCTACTACTTTCGATCGTACATTACTGTTGCTTCGCCATTTCATATTCTGTTAATATTGTATTATTCATTCGTGTAATAAACCTCCAGATTATTAGAAGTCTCAAGTTCTTTCGATCCTCGTTCTGTACGCCTCACATCATGGTAGCCATCGCTGCGGTAGAACTATGAGGAGAGACTTAGAAAATTAAACAAATGAAATAATTTTTTTTGAATTCATTTACTGTTGCGCGAAAATCTTTTCATGTTTTCTGTTGAATTATACAAAATAGTTACCGGTTTGTTTTCGAGAAGTTTAACTCGAAATATAATACATTTTTAATTTTTGAAAAATTCAAAATTAAATAAAAATTTGAAGCTGAAGTTCCCGACTTAATAACGGCCGATCCTGAAAGTCATCGAACGCTAAATTCAGGAAGGACCGCCAAAAAGATCGAGTGAACAGCCCAAGGAAACCTGCTCCCGTCGTCGAGGACTCATCGCAGATCCACACATCGAGGACCCAATTTTTCGGCCAACTCCAAACCAAAATTAAGCAGGCAGTACAACGGTGGACAGCAGAGTGCAGAAAACTGAAATTATTCGTCGGCGCAACAGAAAAAAGTAACGTACAATTTTCAAATTTTGTAAAGGTAATATTCATTGAAGTTAGTTATTTTTCGTGATTGTATAATTTTATTTTGAACTGAGCCCAATAGAAAAATTGAAAATTATAAATTTTTTATGCCCCCTATAATAAGTTTGTGCGAAGGAAAATTAGGAGAATACAATATTGAAAAGGAGGAACTAAAAGAATTAATTAATAAATTTGAAGGCGAAAAAGTAATAGATATAAAAATTGAAACTTACAACTTACCCTACGTCACATATTTTACTGGGGAAATAATATTACAGTCCTTTGTAGTAGATATATCCGGAAGAATAGAAAACATTAGTACCTTAAAATATATTAAAATTTTGGAATCCTCAGTAAATTATTTTTCAAACAGAATTTACAGTTCAGAAAAATCAAAAGAAAAATTTATGAATAGATTTTTTAATTAATAAACAACAATAAAAACTGGAGGATATCGAAAGAAAGAAAATTGAAAATAAAGAAAAAGAAAAAATAATTAAAAAAATTGAAAAGGAATCGATAGAGAATAAAAAATACATAGCTGTCATTAATATCGAAAAAAGTGTGTTAGGATTTCGAAAAATTAAAGAAAATATGGCATCCCAAAACGAAATTAAACCTATACAAGCGCCATTGGGAAAAGTGTTTAATGGAAAGTATTACTTAGATTGGCGAAGAATGATAATTTCGGCTATTAGGGGAGCCGGGTATTATGATATTTTCGGAGAACATGAATACCTGCAATTATATATTGAACATATAGACGACCTAAATTTTCGTCCCGAAAAAGACATGATAAGCTACTGTAAAATGCAAGACAATGCAAAAGCATTTATACTGGAAAGAGTGTCGAATGAAATAACAAAACAAATAAGGGATTGTAATACAGCGATATTAATGTTAAAAAAACTGGATAATATTTATGGTACGAAAACTTCCGTCACAGCGAATATAGCGAAGGCAAAATGGACTGAGTTTAGATTTCAACCAGGGGGAAATATGAAGGGTTTCTTAAGAAAATGGGATGAATTAGTAACCGACGTAAGAGATAGCGGTAAGGAAGTTACTGAATCGGAAGAATTAGAGAATCTGCAATTAGCTTTATGCTATGAACAAGCAATTGCGAAAATTCAATATGAAAATTTACCTTCAAACGAAAAAAATTTAGATAATTTTAAAAGAATATTAAGGGAAGACTCTGATCAAAAATTCAGAGATCAAACTTTGAAAAAACAAAATGGTAATAATAACCAAATAAATAATAATTATAGAAACAATAATAATAATTACAATAGGAATAATTACAGGGGTAGATATAATAACTATAGAAGTAGAAATAATTATAGAGGAAACGGCAATGGTCGTAATGGTTATACAAATAGTAATCGAAATAATTTTAATAATAATAGTAATGGTAATAATAATGAAACAAACCAGAACCAGAATAATAACTCGAATAATAATGGGAACAATGGTAATGGAAATTATAGAGGAAATAGTTACAGAGGTAACTCGAATTATAGAGGCAATAATTATAGAGGTAACAATTATAGAGGTAATAATAGGAATAATTATCAGAATAATAATCCAAAATGTTACAAGTGTGGGCAAGGGCAATTTGGCCATATAGCGCAAAATTGCAATAATAATAATTCACAAGAAAATAATAATAATAATAATAATTTTAATAATAGTCAGGGAACTTATCCTCCAAAAGCTAATACAACCCAACCGAACTCCAATAAAAAAGAGAATTCGGAACAGCAAGTGAAGATGTCTTGTATGGTGAAAAAGTTCAATGAAAATAATAATGAATGGTTGTTGAACGAATTAATAAATAATAATAAAGACAATAAAAATGAAAATTATGATATATTAAATCACAAAGCAATTTTGGATGGAGCTGCAGAAGTGCATTTGACATCTGACTTGGACAAATTAGTCGATGTTAAAAAATTTGTAACTCCAATAAAATTGCAATGTGCTGGTAAAAATACTTTCTTATATGCTACTCACACAGGGAGAATGGTGATCAAAGTCGAAAACTATAACAGAGTTCAATCATTGATAGAATTAAATGATGTTCATTATGTGCCCGATTTAAACTTAGACATTATTTCAGCAATAAAAATTACAAACACAGGTATGATCAATATTGATCAACAGAAGGATATTGCTAATATATATTTTATTGAAAATGCAGAAATAATAATGACTGCAAAAAAAGAAGAGGAAATATTTTATATATATTATAATATTGAAAATAATAATAAAAACATTATTAATAATATGAATAATAATGAAAATAATATGATATGTGCCCCCGTCACTCAAAATATAGATGATGAATGGGATGACTTTACCGTAGAATTAGAAATTCAGGAAGATGACGATAATAAGGAATCACCTGAGGGGGGTGAAGAGGAAGAAATAAGAGAAGACAATAATGAAATTGAGGAAATACCTCAAAACCCACAAATAAATAATAATATTAATAAAAAATTAATCATACATAGGAGACTAGGGCATTTGAATGCCAGATATCTACAAAAACTAAAAAATTTAGCAGTAGGCATTCCCGATAATATAAATTTTAGGGATGAAGATTTTTTGAATTGTCAAATATGTTGTTTAGCAAATAATACGAGGTTGGGACATAATGGTATTAGAACTAAACCAACTCGAAAATTAGAAGTGGCATCCTCAGATATTATGGGTCCATTTACGCCCTCAGTAGCGAATCAGAAATATATCTTAACCTTTATAGATCATTTCTCAAAATATACCTTCGTAATGCCCATTGTTAGCAAAAGTCAAGTAACAAATGAATTTAAAAATATTATAGTATCCATGAAAAATAAATTTCCGGAGTACCCCATAGGGACTATTAGGTGTGATAATGCCAAGGAATATACTGATATAAAAATAATAAATTATTGCAAAGAGGTTGGCATAACAATGGATTATGTGGTGCCATATTCTCCAGAATTAAATGGTGTTGCCGAAAGGCAAAATCAAACTTTAATGAGGAGAGTACGGGCCATGCTAATTGATGCCAACCTTGATATAAAATATTGGTCTTATGCTGTGGTAACAGCGGCCTATTTAATTAATAGATCCCCAACAAAAGCGAATGAGGGATATAGAACACCCTATGAACTGTTCTATGGGATAAAACCGAACCTTAAAAATCCAAAAGTCTTTGGAGCATTGACCTACAGACATATTCCTGTAGAAGTTAGAAAGCAAAACGCCACTAAAGCCAAAGCAAAATTGAAAAACAAAATTGACCCAAAGCTAGCACATAGAGCTGAGAAAAATATAATGATGGGTTATACAAATACAGGATATTGTCTTAAAGACCCCTATAATACAAAATCATATATCTCATGTGATGTTAAGGTAGATGAAACCCAGAATATAAAATCATTACTGATAAATAATAAACCATTAGTAATAAAGTTGTCAGATTACGAGTATGATTTGGGGATAATTAATCCTGTAGTCATGAATATAAATATAAGATATAATAAAATATATATAGAAGATAACATACCAAAAATTATTCTGAAATAGAAATAAACCCTTTTAGAGATGATTGGATCAGAGCCATAAATGATGAATTTAATTCTCTCGATGATATGAATGTGTGGGAAATAGTCGACTATGATCGCCAAAAAACTCATAGATACAAGATGGATTTTCACAATTAAATTTGATGAATTTGGAAATCCAAAACCCAAGGCAAGACTTGTAGCAAGAGGTTTTAAGGATAGAACCGAGTATGGTATTGCTGAAACCCATGGCCCTGTGGCATCAGTAGGAACAATAAGATCCTTACTATCTATAATAAATAAAGAAAAATTAATTATGGTGCAGTATGATGTAAAAACTGCATACTTAAATTCACCAATTATTAAACCCATTTTTGTGAGAAGACCTGAAGGTGTGAATATCAATACGAATCAGGTGTTGGAATTGAAAAAGTCTATATATGGACTAAAAACGTCTAGTAAGTCATGGTATGACCTGTTGGACGCAAAGGTAAGGGAGATGGGCTTTACTAAAACTAAAAGCGATAGATGCTTATACACGATAATTAATAATAATGAAAAAATATATTTTTTAACATATGTGGATGACATATTGATCGCATCAAACTTACAGTCATCAATCACAAAAATAAATGAGGAACTACAAAAAGACTTTACGATTACCATAATAAATAACCCAAGATTTTTTGTGGGATTAGAAATAACTAGAGATATAGAACATAATACAATAATACTTTCCCAATACAAACATATAGATAAAATGTTAAAAAAATTTGGAATTTCGGAGTTGAAAAATACGAACACTCCAATGGAAACGGGATTAAAATTGGACAAAATTGAAGGTGGCATAGATGACACCGAATATAGGTCAATGATAGGTGGATTGCTATACTTAGCGAGACTTACAAGACCGGACATATTATTCCCGGTAAATTTTTTATCCCGCTTTCAAAATAATTCTAACAACACATTAAAAAATTATGTAAAAAGAATTTTCAAATATATTAATACTACGAAAAATTACAATATAATATATAGATCGAAAGGGGATGGTATACAAGCCTATATTGATGCCTCATATGCACCCCAAGTAGATGAAAATAATATAGATCTAAATAATTTAGGAAAAGGGAAATCCATAACTGGATTTATGATATTTTCTTATGGGGATTTGGTAGAATGGAATTGCAGCAAGCAAACCATTCATGCATCGTCTAGTACAGCAGCTGAAATAATTGCAGTTTATGATGCACTCGATACCATAAAAGTCATACAAAATATAAATTACGAAATTTTAGGTGAAAAATTAAGTGTGGATATAATGGAAGATAATATCTCAACGCAAAAAATATGTTCAGGGGGTAGTCAGAAAAAGTCGAGAGCCCTAATGATCAAATGCTACTCAGTTTTGGAGGCATTTGAAGAAAAAATAATATTTTTTAGGACTGTAAGCTCCGAAAATCAATTAGCAGATATTTTGACAAAATCATTGGATCGTTCAAAGTTCGAAAATATAGTTGTCAAAATATTAAACGAAACGAACATCTATACATAATATAATATAAAAATAATTCATTTATTTCAAAGTCATAATATGTTTCAAAATTTACTATTTCAAAGTACAAGTCGTCCCAAGTCCAAAATATAGGTCGTAACATGAAAAAAGATGCTTAAAAGTTAACCTTCAATTACTGCAAAAATTAGTACGCAACAAAGCCATTTACCAGAAAATACTTGTAACAGATAAATACCCGACCTCTTAAAAATGTGAACAAAAGAAAAAGCAGAAAAATCGAACAGGAATAAACCCTACAATTCGCATAATAAAAACCCTATACATTTTCAAACAACCGTGAGAGAAATACACGTAATATTCCCACACGAAATAGTGAAAAGAAACTCTCCGACAATAAATACAATAAAGATTAAACCCATTACATGACCGCAAAACAAGATAAGTCGAAAATGTTCCTTTATCACATTACACTTTAAGCACCAGTTCAAATACAATAGCAATACACAAAAGATAATAAGCGATGCGATGAATATTATACTACAATCTTTTTCATGTCACACGTTTAAGATAAAATACGAAACGTAACGTTCCTTTGAATTCGATCAACTTCTAATCGGAAATACCATATTATATATATATTTTTTTTCTATTTCTTTTTCTTTATGTATACGTGAATATTTTTTCTTATCGAATTCTTTTTCTAATTTTTTTCCTAATCGAAAGACATAACAATTAAATCACACGTTACCTATAATAAAATAATATTTTGCATGTTACCAATTTTATATTATTATAATATTTTTTTTACAATAATTTTTTTTTTACATATTATATATTATCATTGAATATTTTATGCATGTTACCATATTTATTTATTTGTTTATTTTATAATTTTATTTATTCTCGAAGCACAGCACAACAAAAATTTATTTTGAAACTTAGTTACCATAATATTTAAATAATACGATGTCAATATTTTTTTGAAATTTTTTATTACGCATATGTCATTTTGTAGTTAATATTTTTCTTGTATAAACAATAATAATTCGTTTACTTTCAGCGTCAAACATGATGAAGAACTCATTCGATAAAATTTCAGGGGGGTGTTGTAACGGAAATCCCACCTTCACTCATTCTTCATCATCATTATCACGATCACTATATATATGTCATACGTACACTCTCACCACGAAGTGCTTTTCCCCTACTACTTTCGATCGTACATTGCTGTTGCTTCGCCATTTCATATTCTGTTAATATTGTATTATTCATTCGTGTAATAAACCTCCAGATTATTAGAAGTCTCAAGTTCTTTCGATCCTCGTTCTGTACGCCTCACATCATACACCTTATGACTCACGCTAAGAAATGCGTGTTGCGTGATGTCAGAACCACCAACTTACGTGGTAATTGATTGGGGTGAGAGGAAAAGGTATCGATACACATTAGTTGTGTTTGATAGGACTACACCAACTTCACCAACCTACACCAGGAGGGCAATTCCACGAATGTAGGAATGTTACATGACTTTAGGCCTATAGTTTTACTTCAATATTTGTGAAATATCCCTAACGGTGTAGGTTAGTGTAAATTAGTGTAATCCTATCAAACAGAACTATTGTTTTATGATAAGCATCGTTATTGATATGATGTTGAAGAGGGGGTTGGAAGGGTACGTGTTTACCCCCACAGATTTGTTTAGTTGGCAGTTTCAGTTTACTTTACAATTCTGAATTTGAAATCGTTGAAGCGGAGAGAGTGCGAGTCAAAAAATATAAATTACGCTTCTTCAGTTTTCAGTCAATATGTTTGGGACTTTGGGTGAAGCTTGAGGCATTCTTTTTCCGTTGATAATGGTTTGAATCCTACAAATTTCTTCTGCCCTACTCTCGGTAAAATTAATGATTTCGAGTACCTATTGCCTATATGCGCACATTAAAGATCAATTCATACGAATTTTACTCCACATTAGCTTATTAATTAAAGACGTTGGCTCTGACTCACATAAATTTTGTATAATTTTGATTAGCTTCACAAATTCTAAGTAAATTTTTTCCACAGTCATTTTTTCAGGTCAGAGTAACGAATCGATTACTGCTAATAGCTTTTCTTCAATTTTCAAAAAATCCAAACCGCTGATCAAGGCTCATCGAAAAAAGCAAAAAAATCAAAATTCCCCCAATTCTGTCGACATTATTACTTCATAGCCGCCAAATACGGATTCGAAAGAAAATAATGCTGTAAATAATTACCAAAATTCTCCGAAAAACTGGAAAAATGATTTTAATATTCTTTGGCGATCCCACCGAGTTGACCAGCGAAAGCATCAACGCAAATAAAGCACATCGTACTCCTTTTATACCAAAAAGATATCTTAAAGTTTCTTTTTCTAGATCTGTAAACGTGTCTGATAAAGACAGCATGACAATAATGGGAAATAAGATGGCTACTTGCGCAAGTTACGCAAAAGTTCAAAACCTACGAAAGATGCGAATTTTTCTTCAGAAATTCCAACGACTGATGAAAGTACGATTATTAAACCAGCCAAAAATGTCTGTTCGTCCAATCCCTCGCATGAAAAAGATAGCGAAAATGCTTCACAGGCCATTTTGTCGCTATCCTTCTCACCGACGTGGAATTTCTCCCCTACCAATAAAGGAGTCAAACGAATTCGTCGCTGTTCTACCCCTTCGGAGGGAATATAGCGATCGAAAATTTTAAATCCCAAGACAAATCTTTCGCTCATCCCACGAGCCCTACCATTTTCAGAAAATGAGATGCAATCATTCCCCTCGCTGGTGGCGAGTACGGGAAATGGTTCTAAAGATGCAGTTGTTAAAACAACAGCCCATCAGAAGCAGTCTGCTGACAGCAGCACCATGTCCTCTTCGTATAGCGCATGATTCGATTCCAAAGTATTTCATAAAAAGAAAACAATAATACTGAATTCAAACGAAAATCATTCTTCGACTCCTCATGAAAATTCAAAACGAATTTTTCGAAAAACAAACCCCGATCTTCGACTTAAATCTGTTTTTCCCAAATTTGCGCCTTACTGCGATAAACGATTTTACAAATATTTTATTTATAAAATGAAACCAAAATATGGTATTGAAACTAACCGACGCGTGGTTAGAATGTCACAAAAGGTGCATTATTTGGTGTAAAATGTTATCTCGATAAAAACTAATTACCAGCAGTTCGTACAAAGGTTGCAAAAGTTATTGCATCGACGTAATATTATTCAGTCGTGTTACGATTTTTATTTATTTTCTTTGAAATTTTTGCCAAAGGATGCTGTCTTAAAAATCGTGCCTTTAATTCAGCCTTTTGGTCTTCCATTATTGGCCAGCTTCGACTACCAAACGGTGTTGAATCCTATTAAACTTGAATGAAAATTGGCTCATCTCTATTTTTTCATGTTTCGTTGGTTTTTTTTATATAATAATAGTAGCCTACGATTTTTGTTTTATATTTTGATTGGTGTTTGAATTAATTATTTTTGTCAAACAAATGAAATTCATTTTTTTTTTTTTAACTGTAACTATTTAGATTTAATTTTTCTACGTATATAACTATTAAAATTAAAATTTGTTTCTACCTTGAATTTGAATAGTATCTCTAGACTTTATGAATATGATCATGCTTATCTATTTGAGAAATATTTTTTGCGTATAAGAAAGTAATTTTCTTAGCTATATCCATACAGAATAGTTTGAGTCTGTAAGAGTCTGTTAGGAATATTAGGTTTACAATTTTGCTGTTAAACATTTTAGTCGAGGAAGTCATTGGATCGAGATTCGAGACTACCCAGCAAACAATTTTTGCAATGTATTTATTATATTGCTAAAATATATATATATATATATTTTTTTTTTACTGCTTACATGTTACTAGCGAGCACACAATTATTTAACAAGTACAGAAGGTACCTGTAACAAGGCTTCCTGGGCCAGAGCGGGCTCAAGATTTTTGACCTCCTAAGTCGAAGAAAATGGATATGCTGCAGCTCTCTCATCTGTACTCTGTTCCAAAAAAGAAGGACCATACCATTCCTCAGTCATCACCCGCAATATCCTTATTTTTATGTAGTCGTTAAGACGTCAAAGGGGAAAGGAGAATGGAACAAATGTATACAGAGATCTGGCGCACATTAAATCATCTTTTAATCACATTTATTGATTATTGCACAAGAACAAGACCATATCTTGAATAGCTATTCAATAGTTATTTTTGTAACACTTATTCATACACTTAATTTTTATATGCACTTTGACGATGTATAAAACAGTCGATTTTAGAACCATTTAGGACATACATCGGTCTTTACTTTATTCATTATCTTGGGCGCATGTGTCATTTCATATACTATAGTCCTGCACACTGAACATATAGCCTATGTCATTTTCTTTGGTTATATAGTATATATATATTTTTTTTTTTCATAAAAGTTTCCTTTGCTGTGGAAATTTAAGCATCTGACCTCGCCATTGGAGAACTAGCATTTTAACCACTACACCATGAGGTCAGGTTGAAAGTTAGGGGACAGTTTGCACTTTTATGTTTTCCATTAGAAAAAATATATATTGATCTAAATTTTTTGTTTTTGTTTTTTAGGGAGAAGGGTTTTTGCAAAAAATAGGGTGTGACACAGGTGTATATAGTAGGTGATTGGTACTTGTGCGATAAAAATCACCTACTTTATACACTTGTATCAGAAATAACTATTGCGAAACAATTGTAGAAAGTGGTTCATCTTGATGCGAGTATCAATCACCTACTATATACACGCGAGTCACCATATTTTTTGCAACAACCCTCCCACCCGAAAAAATAGAAAAAAGTTGATAACGAAGAACGACGTGTGAAATGTATATAAAGGAAAATGTATAGAGTAACTTTTGAGTATACAGTATATTATACTCGAAGAAAATAAGGCATGCGCACAAGCCAGTGCATGAAGTAAAAACCGATGCAAAGAGAATTTACAGACTGTGCATAAAGTAAAAAATGATGCACAAAGAATTTACATTATGCATTGTTCTAAAATCGCCTCTTCATACGTACCATCAAGGTGCACATAATACGTCTACTTTATCGACAAGTATTACAAAAACAATATTACTGAAAGATGTAGGTATAGGTTAACAAACTACAAGAACTGATATTATTTTTATTTTTACGAGAAAATGCAGTAGGTACACTGAAAAGACAATAGAATTATACTGTAACCAAATTACATAAAAAGAATTAATTGTCGTCTTAAATCATTCGCGGAAGAACGGAAAAATAATACATCTACACCTGTAGGTATAGGTTACATCGCTGATACATTACCAATTTTTTTTTATAGGTCTTCATCAGCTGGCTTCGACATTGGAAACTTTTTCAGCACGGCAATGAATAAATTGCGGAAAGCGTAAAATGATACAGCTATAATGACGACGAAGGTAGCTAAAAATACGGTGCTCAAAAAATTACCATCCATGAAGGGACTGCCGCAAGTCCTTCGTCGTTCCTCTTTCGATTTGTCAATTTCGAGTAAACTTTGAGCTAAAAGTTCTTTCATTTTATTCAGTTCCCCGCGTAGATCATCTACGTTCAAATCTTCCGCTAAAATCAAATTAAAATTTTATCACTTCGGTGTAAATAATTTTATATAAGTATACGGATAAATAAATATAAATATGTACATATAATTTATGGAAAGAAATGAAAAAAAAAAAAAAAGAGAGAGAGAAAGAAGAAACAAATTAATTGAAAAAATTTTTTTCACCAGTAACAATTTAATATTTGATAGGTACATTACTAAATGTGTAACAAATTGTGACATAAATTTTGATCGAAGGAGACATGGAATATTCGTATATGCCTACCTGGATCTTGATGCATTTTTAACAATTATTTTAAGTTAACGTTTTCTCTTTGAAAATTTTTCTGGAAAATTGCAGAACTCACGAGTATATCGACCTACAATAACATTCAGGAAACGAATTATTGATTTTTCCGGAAAAGCTAGTTTTTCCAGCCGGTCGACATTTTTGTTGAATCGCGTAGTTTACGTTTAATGAAGAGTTGCGTCACTGGGCGTGCTAAAATCGTGTACCGGCACAAAGGCATTTCAAAAACGTTTTAATTTCCAAACATGAAGTAGTAAACGTAGTCATACAGTTACAAGAAAAAAAGTGTAATCTGCAAAATTCAATGAAAAAATATACTTGATAATTTCATGAGATAAGAAAGTTACTGTATTTCTAGAATGTATTACAGAAAAACCCTTCCCCAAGAAATCGTATTTATTAACGATGATATTTTTATAATGACTCAGAAATGTATAATTATGTTGTACAGGCGTGTACTGTACAGCCTCAGTATGCACCTTAATAGAAAAAATTGCAAAATTTAATTCACGAAAAAAGTATCGAAAAGTTGGAAGATGGGTTCTGTGTACCTTTTTTACTATTTTATTTCTTCATTTATTGTACCGGCAGAAGTCGTGAGCAATGATTGGCACAGTCAGTGCTAACCTCAAGAGTCAAGTTTAAACTTATAGCCTAGGTTGGAGTAGGAATGTATACAGTATACTGTATATGAGTTTTACTTTCATATGTAGTATTGATGCATGTCCACTTTGTTTCGCCTTTCATGTGTCCTATTTCCATGTCGCTCCTCATTTGGTACGTGACGGGTGTGACGGTCAGATACAAGTTTCCCTCATACACCGGTAAGAGAGGGAGTGAGGGATATGACACACCTCTCTTTGGCCCAAGCTGTTATAAATATTAGTTTAATTTTTTATGGGAAAAAGTGCTGTTCTAAAAAGATTTTTATAGGGCTATCTGCTAATGTTCAAGTCGTATGTGCTTTGCATTAGTGCATGGATAGTCACATGAGATAAGAATAGCCCCCTAAATTTTTTAGAACAGCACTTTTTAGTCATAAAGAATTGCCTACTGAAAGATTTGACATTTTTTCTCTTCAAATTACCAACGGACTTTTTTTTCTTTTTTTTTTTTTTTAATTGGCAACTGTTTTTAGCGTGTTGTAAAAACTGACCGGTTACACTCCCCTTAACAACATCGATGGGCGCGGCCCCTGCTCATGCACACAATAAACAGGGTGTTCTGCGAGAAACAACTACCGAAATTTGGTATTTAGTAATAAGCTACCTACGCTACCTATGTATTTGAATTTGATACTTGATAAATAAGTATGAAACCTTATTAATTACATAACTGTAACGCTTTTTTTTTTAATTTGTTTAAATTCCGAACTTTTATAGCACCTTTAATATGGAATATAGGCCACCTATTACATAACATTTTTACAAACAGCGTACGGAGGAAGTTATAACTATGTTTGGTATGTCTATATCCAGAACAAACGGAATTTCGTTCGCTCAGAACAAGTGTCTTACTTTATAAATTTTAATGAAAGTAGGCTCAAAATCTTCCTGACCATCCGGGAATGTCCTACGCTATTCATATTGGAAAATTAAAAAATTGAGGTTGTAATTGAAAAAAATTAGAATTTAAAGATTGAAAAAATTATTGTCATAAAATTTAGCATATCCACCAATAAGAGTTACTCATTCAGATTAAAGCAGTCTGTTTTTTTGGTTTTTTTGGTTTTTTTGGTTTTTAAATAAAATTTATTTACTCGTCTCATCGACTATTTTAGCCACCATTGAAGCTTGGCAGTCGATTCTAGCGTTTTAAAATCACAAATTATTCCTACCAAATAATACGATGAAACTTTATGTACATTACATACATGCATAAAATGCGGAGTATTTCTTTACTTTGTTCTTTCAACAATAGTTGCGGAAGTCTTATCGTAAGTTTTCATCTTTGATCCAAATTACCGCAAATTACTAAATTAGTCCTATTGCAGAAGCAGAAATCACAAAGAGCTGTGATGGTAATAAATAAGGGCATATAAGGCCAAGCTAGAGAAATATAACTAAAGGATGTCCAACTCTCTATATGCCCTGTGGTCAGAGATAGTGACGACGCGATGTAGGATTGAATTCTACATCGACACGCATATTCTAAGCGTAGAATATGTAAAGTAGAATATTCAATTTCACACAAAATATGTAGAAAACAGTACTAGTAAGATGATGAAGTACTGATAACATTAATAAGAGTTAGCAATATGTTTATATTCTACTCATTTTTTATGTATTGAATATTCTACATATTCTACACATTCTAAAAATTCTACATACTTACTCAAATAGGGTTTGTAATTAAAATGTTTTTCGGGTTATTTGTTAGGTACTGGGAATCAATAAAAATCTGTATTGGTTACTGTTTATTGGTTATTGGTTAACAATGTACTTATTTGGTTACTGGTTATTATTCAGGTTAACCAAAACAACTTTTCTGGTTATTGGTTGTGGTTACTGGTTATTAGTTGAGACAAAATTTGGGGTAAAATGGACAAAAAAAATTTTTTTCAGGTCAAATTATCAATAATTGATAATTGAAATTTTTGAAAAAAATAATCAATAATATTGATATTTCATAAAAACCAATAAAAACCAATTCTTTCTGGTTATCGTTCTAGTTAATGGTTTCAGAATTTTTTGGGAAATGTCTATTGGTTATTGATTATGTGAAATTTTTTTGTTTTGGTTATAAGTTTTCAAATCAATGCTGTCAATTTGTTTAGGCTTTTAGTGGTTATTATTCTGATTATGGTTGTGATTACAAGCTCTACCACATTTAGTTCTTTGTCATTCTTAGGCAAAGCTACTTTTGCCATCTTTTTGATATTATTTATGGAGGAAAACAGAGGTGTATCCTTGGAGAGGTCCCTCAAATGCAAAAAAACAAAAAACAACATGTAAATGAAAGAGAAAATTATAAGATAGTAGTAGGTATTGTAATCTACGTCACAAATGTAGAATATCAAATTCTACCTACCAGTGGTACAAAAATGTGACAAAGATCTTTGACCATCATAATCATCAACATCATTAATGAAAAGTCAACTTTGTTCAATGTTCAGCTCAGCCAAAGCTGCTCATATTTCATATTGTTAGGAAGAGGTTGAAGATCGAACATGAAAAGAAACATTTTTTCAAACCATCACATGGGTATTTCAACAACATACAAAATCATAGACGACAAATTGTAAGTTTGTTAGAGTCAAGTCATTTCCAATATAGGAAATTAATGCTGCCAATAGGGAAACACAAAAATATTTATTATGTTTACAAGTTATACATGCATATGAATAATTAGAATCATTTCCCAACACCCTCTGTAATTCCACACAACCGAATAAAATTATGCAAATAATAAAATAATGAAAAAGAAATTAAACATTTAAAGTATGAGATGTTACAAAAGCATTATGACTAGCAACAATTACATAAAATAATCGTCAAATAAAATGGTTCACAAAGATATATAAAATAATAAAAATATATAACTTATATGATGGAGACTAGAGATGTGTTAAATGTGTGGTAATATATTATGGTGTGTACATAGAAGTTAATAAATATTTATTTTGTCAAATATACATTAATTTATGATACAGTCAGAGAGAGTCAGCATTTGTTCATTGTATATAAAAAATATAATTACAGAGCATATACATATGTAGGATATGAACTATTGTTAAAATCAATGGAATATTATAGGGAATGCTGATACCAGTCAGAGAGGCAGAGCAGCTACTGGGAACCTAATGAAAGTGTGATGTGTTGAAATGGTGAAACAAATTATGGGCTGCCAGTTTTCAATAGGCACTAAAAGACTAATGCCCACCCGCAGTCAAAATCCAAGACATCAGAAATTTTGAATGGTTATGTCAATTAAGATGAAATTAGCCAAAAACTTGACTTACACGGAGTACCTTTGAAACTAAAAGTTCAAACATTTTCCAATCAAGAGCTTTTGTCAAAACATCAGTAAGTTCATCAGAAGAACATATATCATTAAATTGAATGATTTTTTGTTGAAAACCCTCTAATAAGGCATAACATTTGATCACAAGAAACCTGGATCACCTCTGGCCACCCCCAGATGCAATGTGAGATACAGAAATATTATTTTCAAACACTTGCACTGGTTCGGATACAGAGAAAATGCTCTCCACTGATCTCCAGACCACAATGATATTATCTAGTGCATCACAAAGTGCAATTAGCTTAGCTGCACTCAACAAATCTGCAACTGTCCTTTGTAGATGAATGGCCCTATTTAGCAAGTCACTACAAACAAAAACAATGTATCCAGAAATGGAGCACCAATTCTCCAGATTATTAATGTTTATGAGTGTGTCTTCAATGTCAGGGCATCAACAAAAGCTTTTATGTTTGATTGATCCAAATGGAAAACCAAGGCATAGTCCCTAATGGACTTCGAATACCTGATTATCCTTTGGAAATAATTTTTCATTTCAGAGGTTGATGCAGTCTGAAAATGGGAGAAGTAATTGACAGAAAATACAATATCCAGTCTTGTCAACTTTGCAATATACAATAAATTCCCTATCATTGCTCCATACTCTGTGTCATCAGTGCTAGTATTAGGTTTATTTATCTTTAACCTAGTCTCCATGGGTGTAGAAATTGGTTTGGATTCATTCATTTTGAATTTTTGTAGAATTTTATCTATGTTTATACCTGAATTGTGTTAAAATGACTGTTTTTTGTACCAGGTCATAGTTAATTTCAAAACAAACAAAAAATTTTGGATCTGACTCTATTTTAACCATGAAATATTTATTGAGTATGCCTATTAATTTCTGCATCTACTCATCATTGTTGCTAGCAAGCAGCATATCATTTATAAAGGCTATCAGAAAGGTCATAGAGCCAGTGCTGTCTTGCCTGGTGTACAAGCAATGATCGATCTTTGACTGGATAAAGCCAGCTTAAACTACCCTTGAATTCAGGAGATCATACCAACTTTTCAACGAGGTTTTGAGTCCGTAAATAGATTTTATTAATGTAAGGCATTGACTATTGTCTAATTGACAGCCTTTGGGTGAAGTTAAAAAAATTTTACATATTATTTGTGAATTTAAGCAGGCTGTTTTGATGTCGAATTGTAAAAGGTTTAAATTATACTTATTGGCAATTGTCAAAATCCAACGGGTCAATCAGCATTGAACAATGGGAGAGTATGTTTGCGAAAGAGAATAATTTGTTAAATTCTTAAATCCCCTTGCAACCAATCTAGCCTTAGGTATGTGAATGCCTGAATTGTTGGGATTGGTGGTGAAACACCATTTTGTATCAACAAATCTCACACTTTTCTCTTTTGGAACAATTTGCCAGACACCCATTTTGTCTAAGGATTTCAAATCATCTTTAATGACTTGAAGAAAGGATTTGTTTGCATTTCCTCAAAAGTTTGAGAAATACAGTCCTCAATGTAAAGGTTACTCCTTGTGTTAATAAGATTCTAAAAAACTGGAGTTTCCTCAGTATCATTTTCATATTCTGTCACCTGATAATTTATGCTATTATTATTGTTTAATTCCATTATATTTTTGGTTTCATCAAACCTGACATCACATTTGACGGGTGATTTTTTCAGTAATGAGTCCCTAATGCAATAACTGCTTGTCATATAACCAACAAAAATGCCTTTTTCTGAGAGCTGTGTGAGTTTCAGGTGTTTGGTTTGACACATTTTCTTTTATTCTTTGTAGCTTGTTGTTTGCAGACTTCAAAGGGTGTCAAAATTCTTACATTATTCCCATTAAGATGGACCAAATGTTTATGCCATAATTCAATCGGATTCTTTGATTTTAAAACAGTCAGATTACATGACACCTTTACCCTATATACAAATTGGATGATATACTTTTACCAGTCAATACTACTTTATTATTTTTGCAAGAGTCAACAACATTAACAAAATTTTTATGAAAGATTGACACACAACCAGTTCTTGCTATACATTTAATCAAAATTATGTTGGTTGGTAGATTTTTTGTATATCAAACATTACTCAATTTAATGTTAATACCAGATTCTGTTTTTAATTTAATATGACCAGCAGCTGAAATAATGAAACCAATACCTTTCCCAGAAACCATTATACTCATAGGTGTCCCAAGTTCAGTATATTCTGAGAATAATGACAGGTCATTGACAATATGAGAAAAGCATCTAGAATCTAGTCCAAATTTAAAATTCTTAACAGCAAAGGTATAAAAAGGTTTCGATGTATAAGAGAATCAACAATTCTTAGGCATTAAGAAATTATAATTTACCTTAGAGTAATTTACATTACTTGCTAAACTACACAAATCTGTATTTGATGATCGATCAGGCAACTCTCAATTTTTTGGAAAACACTGTTTTGCTATATGACTGCTTTTTCCACAGTAATGACGTATATTATGAAAATTAGATTTACAATTAAAATTCTGACTACATTGGTTCCCTGAATCATAATTACTATTTCCATGAACAGTGATCCTGTCAGTATTATTTTTATCAAAACAGTCACCTTGCAAATTAAGATTATTACCTCGATTAAAATGATAATATCAATGAAAATTACTACAACTATTATTATTATTACCTCAAAAATTACATTTAGCATTATGATTTATGTTAAAAGAATTTGACTGACTTCAATTATTGCCATTTTGGTTTCCAAAAAACACATTTAACACCATTACAAATTTGTTTCACGATATCATTTTATTAACTTTCAGCCCAATGGTTGATGATCAAATGAATAAGACATCAACGTCATATACAAAAATATCACGAGGCACAAAATCACAGTTACATGAGTACATGAGTTCACAGATTATATAATCACTGTTAAAAATATGAAACATGATATGCATTATCTCACAACTATAAAAAACTTTTTAGAGCAGCATTTTTTGCCATGAAGAATAAAGTTAATTGTAGGGTTAAACGTGATATCGCAATTTTTTCACATAGAGACGAGAGCTTCAATACTGAGCATTTTCTTAGGATACATCTTCTATGATGTCATTATTTTTATAATATTTTTTTAATAAAATACGTTCAACAGTGATTTGGTATTTCCATTAGTTGATACTGCCAGTTATAATGTTTAGGCAATGATTTTTTATAAAATCAAATTTAATATTCATTGATGTACGAAGTTATAGAACAGAACTATTAGAAAAGCTAGTAGCAATAAACATTGCTTCAACTTTCTTAAGTCCTCAAATGATACTCATGTTGATGTCTGTATATCTACAGAATAAAGAAACTTAGGTCCTCATAACTTTTTATACAAATCAAAATCAAATGGAAATGGGAAAGGAGAGATGAATTCAGTACATGATGTAAAAACAAAGCAAAAACTTAAACCTGAAATTAATGTTAATTCTCAAATCAGGGTAACAATAAATCTGTAACTTAATGAAAAATATAATTCATAAATTGTTTTGCATCATTTATTGAATTCATCAGTCATTTCCCATTTTCATTTGATTTCAATCTCGTACAAAAAGTTATGAGGACTCCAGTTTCCTTATTTTATAGATACACAGACTTGACTTGTGTCATTTGAGAACTTGAGTAAGTTGAAGTAGTTTTTACTGCTGCCAGTTTTTCTGATAGTTCTGTTCGTCCATCAATTAATATTTAAATTGATTTTATGAAAAATTATTGCCTAAACTTTACAACTGGCAGTATTATCAACTAATAGAAATACCAAGTCACTGTTGAACATATTTTTATAAAAAATATGTCAAAAATAATAACATCATAGAAGATGGGTCCTAAGAAAACACTCAGTATTGAAGCTCTCATACATTACATTGATCTTTGAGGATATATATATATATATATGATGGAGATGACCTAATAGTGGTTTTGGTGTTGTACCTATAGATGGTGCTGTTGACACCATGTGTTTTGTTTTCTAAAAATTTGATTGGAGGAAAAAAATTGCCATGTACATTTGTTTATAAACACTGGCGTACAAATAACCTTATACCGGAGAATCTGATTATTCTGATTGGTCGACGTTGATTGATGTGAGGTAATTTGTATGCCAGTGTACATGTGCTCCATCTATATGTTAAAGTAATTTGATCCCACTGGTAAAACAGCAGTATGTCATCTCCATCATAATGTATATCCTCAAAGATATTGATGAATTTGTGTATGTTTACCTTTTATCGCAGATATTTGTGCCTTTTACTCTTCTTGCGATATATTAATATATATGATAGAGACAAGAGCTCTGTTTGATAGGACTACACCAACTTACACTAACCTACACCAGGAGGGCGATTCCACAAATGATGGAATGTTATGGGACTTTGCGCCATGTTTTACTTGAATATTTGTGGAATATCCCTATCGGTGTTGGTTGGTGTCAAACAGAGCTAAGGTGTAGCTGTTGTACAATAGGATCCACTGTTATTAAAATCTATACCAAGCATGTGTACAATGGCGTACAAATTACCCCACATCAATCGACATCGACCAATCAAAATAATCAGATTCTCCGGAATAGGGTAATTTGTACGTCAGTTTTTACAAACAAAATGGCAATTTTTGCCTCCAATCAGATTCTTAGGAAGCAAAACACGTAGGGATGACAGCGCTATCCGCTATCCATAGTTGCGACACCAAAACCATTATCATGTCGTTTACATCATTTATATATATATACCTATTTTCAAAACTTTTCTAGTATTCGTATGCGCGCGCAGACGTACCTCTGTTCTCGTTGATTTCTGTTTACCTCTGTCTAATATCTATAATTAAAAAATGCCAATTTGCCAACACCACACCGTAGCGGTGCGTTGGATAAAATACAGAGAAGTAACCAAGAACGCTGTTCGACTGTGAATCTCATTTCTGATTATTCTGAAATCTGAAATTCTCGAATGATGCAATCTGCAATGAAAGTGAGCCTCTTAAAATAAAATATAATAAAAATTACGATATTCAGGTGGTTCAGTTGTTTGATTCAACCGTCAACCTCCAAATTAAACGCATAATTGAGTTCAACAAGTTTGTGTGTGTCATGAAATTTATAGTTACCGTGGTTTTTTGACTAGTGCAGTTTCTGATGCTGTTTTATTTAACATCAAGAAAATAAGGATCTGATCTGCGTGTATGAAAAATCGCGGTGATATTAAGTTTCTGTTCGTGTGAATTTCACGGAAGCAGCTTCACAATGGTGTTAGCCGATTTAGGCCGTAAAATTACGGCCTCACTCAAATCTCTCAATAATGCTCCTGTAATTAACGAAGATGTGAGTATCATAGTCTTTTTTATGCCTTTAAAATACTTTCCAGATTGTGGAATACCATTCTATTCTTTACGTTTTACTAGCTGTTTGACTCATTTTATCTAATTTTGCTTTTCAGGCTTTGAATTCTATGCTGAAAGAGTTATGTCTTGCCTTAATAGAGGCAGATGTGAACATAGTCTTAGTGAAAAAACTACGGGAAAATGTCAGATCCGTTATTGACTTTGAAGAAATGGCTGGAGGCCTCAATAAGAGACGTATGATTCAAAGTGCTGTTTTTAAAGAGCTCATCAAAGTAAGAATTGCAGTGATGTGTTATCCTGCTGAATCTCGGTTGACATTCGAATTTTTTTAAAGAATACACACCTTATTTTTTACAGTTAGTTGATCCAGGTGTGAAAGCTTATCAACCCATTAAGAATAAGTCATCTGTGATAATGTTCGTCGGTCTTCAAGGTTCTGGAAAAACCACCACTTGTACAAAATTAGCGTATTACTATCAGAAAAAGAATTGGAAGACTTGTTTAGTCTGTGCCGATACATTCCGTGCTGGTGCTTATGATCAGTTGAAACAGAATGCCACTAAGGCTAGAATTCCTTTTTATGGAAGGTAATCGTTGAGAAACAACTTATAGAACGAACTAATGATTTTTATTGATAGAAATTGAATGTATTTTTCTTTTCAGTTATACTGAAGTTGATCCCGTAGTCATTGCTCAAGATGGTGTGGAAATGTTCAAAAAGGAAGGATTTGAAGTAATTATTGTCGATACTAGTGGTCGGCATAAACAGGAAGCATCACTATTTGAAGAAATGTTACAAGTTGCAAATGCGATTGTAAGTTGGAAACTACGAACGAGTTAATCAAGTTATTTAACTCGAATTAGTAATCTGAATTCATTTGTCTAGAAACCAGATAATATAATTTTCGTCATGGATGCGACCATCGGTCAAGCTTGTGAAGCTCAAGCGAGAGCTTTTAAAGAAAAAGTCGAAGTAGGATCCGTCATTATCACGAAATTAGATGGTCATGCGAAAGGTGGTGGTGCACTTAGCGCGTACGTATTTATGTTTTTCATCATTTCGACGTATATTTAATTCGGTAACTATTGAACCTTTTCTTCAAGACCACAGTAAGAGATGTTGATTTTATGTAGATGTGAGGTATCAGCCTGGAGTGAAACTACATCAGAGACCTCTTACATGACTATTACTCTTGTTGGTCTCACAGTATGCCTAAACAACATTATGCATTTTACATTACCCTTATGTTGGAATCTAAAATTATGCCTACTGTCCTCTAACCAGACTCGGTTATGTGATTTCTGGTTGTATGATGTTTTAATTTTGAACTGTTGAGACTCGGTTGCACCATATATATTCAATAATTAATCTGTGGATGAACTGGGTTTGATTAATAAAATGTTTACTGAAGTAGAGTTGAACCAAGTTCCACCCTTTAAATACTTGGTGCAGCTGGCCCTGAGAGATTTCTTTAAACCAGGGCAAAAACTGATTTTAGTTGAGATATGTTTGCTAACGTTCATTGCCCATCATTGGACGCACGACGCAGGAAGATACTTGGAACCGTGCGGCGGCTCGGCCAATACTTTAATCAACAATTTAAAATGGCTAATATTAGTCAGTGTTTTTCCTCATAAAATTTTTTACTTTTAGCGTGGCTGCCACGAAGAGTCCTATCATATTTATTGGTACTGGAGAGCATATCGATGATTTTGAACCATTCAAAACTAAACCTTTCGTTTCAAAACTGCTCGGAATGGGAGATATCGAAGGTCTTATTGATAAAGTAAATGAGCTTAAATTAGACGATAACGAAGAATTGATCGAAAAAATCAAACATGGCCAATTTACTTTACGAGATATGTACGAACAGTTCCAAAATATAATGAAAATGGGTCCTTTTTCACAAATTATGGTTAGTTGGATGTTACATTATCATAATTGTTCGATCATCCGTGTTTAAGATTATTCGTTCTTTTTTAGAATATGATTCCTGGATTCAGTCAAGATTTTATGTCAAAAGGTAGTGAACAAGAATCAATGGCTCGATTAAAGAGACTTATGACCATTATGGATAGTATGAATGACGGTGGTAATGCATTTAAAGATCTTTTGGGAAAGACATAATTATTTTGTCCCGAAAGTCAGCGAAATTTATATTTATTTTCAGAACTTGACCACAGAGACGGAGCAAAACTGTTTTCTAAACAAACTGGCCGAATTTCTAGGGTAGCATGCGGTGCTGGTGTTACTGAAAAAGAAGTGAAAGAACTGGTCGCACAGTACACGAAATTTGCCGCCGTTGTTAAAAAAATGGGTGGGATCAAGGGTTTATTTAAAGGAGGAGATATGGCGAAGAATGTCAATCAGACACAAATGGCAAAACTGAATCAACAAATGGCACGTATGATGGATCCAAGAGTATTACAACAGATGGGTAAGTATCTAATTATATTATCCACTTAAGTAGACTTCATTGTTTACTGTTATTCCTAACATGGCTTTTCGTTCAGGTGGTATGTCCGGTTTGCAAAATATGATGCGGCAATTACAACAGGGTGCCGCTGGCGGACTTGGAAATCTGATGGGTGGTTTTGGAGGGAAGTAATTGTCTTTTTTTTTAGTATCGACGAAAATATCATTGGTATTCTCGTACTTGGAATTAATCATTTGGAGGTGTGTGTATGATAGGCCAACCGATTTCGAAGTGCATGTTACCAATTATTTATTTACTTACTTCCTTACTTCGAGTTTCAGCATTGTTTAATAGCTTTTCAGTGGTTTTTCAACGCGTAGAAAAGCTTAATGGTTTGGTAAAATAAGTTAATTTTGTGCTATTTGACGAGCCAAACCTTCAAATATTTTCTTAAATCTGTTTTATATCGAACATTTGTAAATTATATTCGTAAATTTTATATTTTTTCGTTTCACGTCCGATTCTCAATCTGTTTTGTTGCTTTAGAAAATATTGGTCAACGTCTGTTGTTCAATCGAGTATTACTGAATAAAAATTTGTTATTCTTAACGTCGTTAATCATTGCTACGAAAAACGTTCAATGATCATTTTTATCGGACTACAAAAAAAAAAACAGGTTTACGTTGTTCATTTGGTATGTTCACGTTTACTAGTAAATGACTAACTGAAGAATTGTTGGACCAATTTTCATGAACAATGCAGCCATCAATTTGTACTGTCCTCTGAAGTGTCACTGGGTGTATAATTATTCAAATAAATAGAAAAATTTTATTAATATTAAATTTACAAAAATTTTTTGTTGTTGAAATGCATTTTTCAATAAACTCCTCAGATAATTTGAGTTTTTAGTAATATTACTTTATGACAGCCTATTTATCAGTGCCTGATTACATAGTTGCTCTTGAGAAAGCGAACATTGTATTTCCCCGAACATTTTACATTCTTTTCTATTCCGAGTTTCCAAATAAAGGAGAGTGCTACTGCAGTACTTACTTATTTTTTCGATGTACCTACTGCGACTCATAATTTTTAAGAAAACTTTTGGTTTTTGGAGAAGTTTTCGTTTTTTCTCGAATTATTCTACGAAAGTTAGCTTTCTTTCCCCTTAATTTTTGTTTCTATGAATTACTATTAATTTTCCATTATGGAAAAGCTGGTCAGTTTTCGTGAGTTCATTATAAATTCGAAATGAGTCCGAAACAAATTATTTAGAAAAATTGAAGTCTTATTGAAATGAGATGGAGTTTTGTTTTCGATAGTTATTTAATTGTCGTTTGAACATTTCCACAAAACGGTTACATGCAAATAAAGATCAGTTACAGCGTGGAATAAATTAACAGAAAGATATTCATTTTAATCAAGCTCGCGTTGACGGTATAAAACACGCAATTCAATTTTGAGGTGATTTGTTAAGAAAAGGTTGATCTCTGAAGGCTATTTCGTAAAGTGGGTGGGCAAACTCTGTTTCGAAAATCGTAATAACATTTTTCAATGGCCGCGGTCGTAAATAGCATCCTGGCAAGTAGAGCGTTACTTGTGGTCCGACTGATGGCCAATATCTTCCAATGTTTATGTTATTCACAAAAACAACGCCCTGTTTGGGAAAACATTTATAAGACTTATATTTTAATAACTGTCGCACGATGGCAGAAGGTAAGTCATTTAATTATGAGCTTTAATTTTCTCAAATGATGACTATACGGTTATTAATTTTCTTACTTTTCCCCATCCGCTCACATCTACATACGTGTCTAGCGGAGACGATGGTAAAACAAATTCTCCAGAATAGAAAGCTGGAGGATTAAGCTTTTTCTGGACGCAAATCACGTTCTGTATGCACGATGTGTCATCCAGTGGTAACTGTGTTATTCGCCATCCTTCCAGGGGAATATTGTCTATTTTCGGAGGTGCGAAAATACCCTATATATAATTTTATATATGTTGTAGGTAAAAAAACGTTAAAATATTTGACCGGATTTCGTTGATTTTTTTAATCTTAATTTATTCATTCATTGCTTGTTTACTTTCGGTTCGTTTAGGTTTCTACCCACAGACACTCTGCCTTGATTTTCCACTAATAAACTCAAAACTTTATTTCCCGGAGATAGAAGCGACATTGAATACACGTTTTCGCTTCTGCTGAGAATTCCTATGAAATTCTGCAATAATTAAATGTTACCATTATTTCGGTTGTTTTGGAAAGGAACTCAATCATAATAGAGATATGACTCACGTGGTTCAGGTAGACGTTTGTTCGATCATGCATGCTGCATATGTCTAAGAGGGCACCATCTTTCGCATTAGCCGGAACAATCGTTTCATAGAGAACGTAGCCTCCGTGTTGTCCTAATTCGTCGAAACTTTTCGTATTCTTCTCTTTCCGTCGCTTCAAGTGTATCTCATTTGTGGTATTGAATAGCGACTGAACTGGGCGTAATGTAACGATTCCGTAGTTACCTTTGGGTGCTGGCTTCGGAACGGGTATATTAGGGAGGACAAAATACTGCAAACAGTCCAAGTTCATCACCTAAATATGTACCCTATTTGTTGGTAATGAGTATAAAATTACACGTAGTATGTTCTCTTCAAGTAGAATAAATCGAGTGATTTTCTTAGTGCTGGAGTGCTATTTCATTAACTGTTATTGTTTCAGCCAACTTTAACTCGACGTATGTTTTTGTGAAATTCTTACGCGACTTTACGCCGGGTAGAAGTACACAGTACCTATTAAATATAATAGAAGACGTAGGTTCATCTGAACGCTTTTTGAAGCTATTTGTTTCCACTCCTTCGGTACTAAATTAGAATTTCTTTACCCCTCATTCGGGCCCATGGACAATAATCAAAAATTTTTTTTCCAAATAATTTAACACAATCTACACGAATTTCGTAAATAAAAATGTGATGGAAAATTGTTGGTACCTTGGCAATGGCAAATATTTTGATCATAAAGGTGGTGCCATCTTCTTTTTCACATGTGTCCTCTATTATATTTAATACCGTGAGGATAAAAGCGTAAAGAGTGCAAATAACTTAGACAACGGCGTAATAATATTTAGTGGAATCGCTTCTTTTGAGATACGTCTTAGGAAATTATTTTGAAGGCATCAAAATGCCAAAAATCCTGCTATATTTTTCGGAATAAGTTAAATTTAATAAAAATATCGAATTCATTCTTGTTTCTCTCGACGTGCACCGTCGACTATTGTAGAAGAGCAACTGATATTTTAAAGATTCACGTACCTGTATTGAAATTTATGTTTAGCAATGTTGAAATAATATCGTTTGTCTTCATTAAAAAAACTTTCTGAACATTTTTCAAAAATAAATATCATTAGAATTTTCTAATTTTTAACAGATTTTTCAGAAGAAGAAGAACAAGGAACAAGGAGGATTGAAAAAGGTTATCGATTCGATCCGTCTGCTTTCTTAAATGTTTTTACAGCATAAAATTTTTAATTTTCACCCTAAGCACCAATTTTTATGAACGCTTTTTCAAATAATTGAGGACATTTTATTTTTTCTCGAATAAATTGATGAGATAGTTTTTGAGTTATTTTTGAAAAACCGTTCATTTCAAAGCAGAAATGATGTTAATTAATATAAATAAAACTAAAAACCATCAAAAAGAAAAATTTTCTCAAAACGTTAACTTACCTAAACTAACTTACAAAAGAAGAATTTTCGTACAAAGAGAAAAATAATTTTATCAAAATTTTGACAGCATGATCTTATGGAATTAATGAAGTCGCTGCTAAATTGAAAAGTTTTGTAATAAAATAAGGCGGAATTGAAATATAAACCTATGCATGATAGAGGAAAAGAACATCGAGTGCAATAATTTCGGCAGATGGTGTTTCAGAAACTGAAAATGGGTTATTTTTCTCTTTTTAGCGATTTTTTTTTTCTCTGAAGTTGATTTGATTTTCAAATTATTAGTGCAGCTTAGGCAAAGCACCAGGAAAGCTATGGGGGTTATACCCTCAATATCATATAAAGATTTCTTTTTAATCCTTATGCGTTAGTGAACTTTAGTCGTTGGTCGACATAGTGTATCTATTCTCCAAAAACTTCGAAAAAAAAAAAAAACTACGACTTTATTTGTACAATTACGAACGTTTTAGAAAAAAACAATTAAAAAGATTTTTTTCACCAGCGGACTATTCAAAAAACCAGTGTTTCCCCTAAGAAATTTTATTTGAAACATTAAAGCATCACGGGCATACCATTCTCATCAAAAAAATTGTTCTTTTGAAATACCAATTTTTTGACTTTTTCCACTTCACAATCATCAAATTTGATACCCAACGAAAACTGAGAAATACCTTTCAAAAGACCTTGCTTTCCAGAATTTAAATATAAAGTATATGTATATACTTACTTATCTATGATATAAAGTGTAGCAGTAGCACTTTTTGCCATATTGAACACAAATTCGTGATTATTTTTGGATGAAATAAGAAAACTATCTGGCTCCCAGGTAAAGTTTCGTACGAATGTTTTCATCAATTTGGTTAAAAATTATATATAAAATGAAAAACTATCTTTCACCATACCTTACAATAGCCAATTTCGAAAACAAATTTTTTTATTTAAGTAAAATGATAAAAAGAAAGAAGTTCATGATTTATTGATGAACATACTTTTTAAATTATTATTCTGAATGAGTTGGTAATGAAATATCCCTACTAACCTTGCAACTTATCATTTCGACAAATGGTCTTTGCATAGAAATACTTTTTCGAGGGAAGGGGCGAGTGGGAGGAGGAGGGAACTCCACTACACTCTCAAATAAAATTCAGTCTTCCAAAGATGGCCCCTTCAAAAAACTTATTCTGGAGCCGCCCCTTAATACAGCTCTTTAATAAAACATCAGATTTTAGAAGGTATGAAAAGTTTTGTTGCAGGGGTCGTGTGTATTTTATCTAAATTGTCAACCTGGGCTCACATTAAATCTCGACTTGTGACGCTTTAGAGTGTATAATTTTTTATGTCTGCTGTGCTGAGAAAAATATTTCAATTTTAATCCACTCGTATAATTATAATTAATTTATATGTTACTTTGGAGAGTAAATTTCTAATCGAGTAGTATTTTAAAGTTGGATCTCCGGCTTCATCAAGCGGTGCATCGTAGTCGTAGGACGTAATTTGTGGTTGGTATGTGGCTGCAAAATCATTTGCTCCTGCAATAATAAAAATAAAAATAAAAAATTTTTAAACAATATGGTATTCGACGAGCTGATCGTGATTAGGTACAACTGTCTTAACAAACGACGATACGTACCGTTTGTGAAACCGAAATTTGTTCCTCCGTGGAACATATAATAATTGAACGACCATCCTTGATCCAACATTTCTTTCGAGGATTTTATAATTTTTGTGTAGTTCTTCTTTTTGATAGTACTGCCCCAGTGATCAATCCATCCGGTATAAAATTCAGTGCAAACTAGCGGCCCACGTTTATAGTACCTTCGAACGGCCGCCTCAGCGTGACGGGGGTTTACCTCTGTATTTACGAATTACAAACATCGTGACGGCTCAGAATAATTAATTTACTTTCTATTAAAGTTTATAGTGCGCTGGCTCAAAAACTTACCAACGCCAAAATCTACGGTCGGATAAACACCCGGTATTAGACCACATCCTTTTTGCATGTCTACCGATCTGTCTAAGGTGAAAAGTACAGCATGGTCTCGGACAAAAGATTTGATGAGGTCGCGCAACCAAATTTTATACGGTTGGTTACAGTCGGGGATAAATCCATACTCATTTTCAACCTACAAAAAAATAATTGATGTTTTTGAAACACATTGAATTGAGTACCTATCATTTATTACCACAACTTTTGTGTAATATATTATATATTCTTTATTTGAATAGATTTCAAGTCGTAGGTATGTTTAATGATTTAAACGTCGACCCCCTCTGATTATTATAGATAGTTAGTTCCTGTCTGACATTGGTAGTGGATGAAATGTCGAATTTTATTCCTATATAGAACATATTATATTAAAAAAACTTTTAAAAACCACGCTTTCATTAAAAATTCACTGAAAATAGAAAATAATTTTTAATATTTCCAAGCTGCTTAAATTTGAAAAATTTTGTGAATAATGGAATTAAAAAAGTGGGGCGCTTGGAGAAATATTTGAAAATATATAAGTATTATTCATTAACCTATACTCTGTTCCAAAAAAGAAACGCAAGAATTTTTGTAGGCGCAAACTAGCGGCCTCAAATAAATGTTATAAAAACTGAATTAAATTTGCTAGGCAAAAATAAAAATTTTAACGAACAGACATACTTCCCTTTCGCGTTCAGAGTGAATCCTATATCATTTTCTCCCCCCACGATGTCCACATACTTTGTGTATTGCAGGTAGTAGTTTGCGTTTCTCTTTCGGAACAGAGTAGAATATTGTTAAGTTACAATAGTGATAACTGATGAGCACCCATTCAAGAAATAATTGAATAAGTATCTATAAATTACCCACTGGCTATTTTCTTTCGAGTACCCCGCACTTTTATTTTTATCATTCACAAAAATTTTTAAATTTCAGCAATGTGGGGACTCTACGGTATGAGGTTAGGGGCTCGGACCCCTCGACGACAGTCGCCGCCCCAAAGGGCAGGCTAACTTATCGTCCTTGTGACGTTAAACAAACACACAATTACGTTCGATCGTAATTACCGGCAAACACACGCAGGTAATGTACGAGTACAAATTGTGACGTCATCCATCAATCAATGTCACGACTCGTACACGAACCAGCCAGCTGTTACCTACGATAGTAGGGGATGATGCGACCTGGCCGCCCTTATCAACGTACGTATTATATTACGTACGTGTGTCTGTGTGTGTGCGCCAGAACCCGTATAAAAACTCTCAGAACCGGCTCTAAAATCGCCAGTGTTCGGTTTGGTTCTGGCTTACCCATACGCTTGTATGAAGTAGCTGAACACGCTTAAATTCTGTTGAATTTCCTTCTGGTGAGAATATCTCTCACGACAAGGTATTCCACAGTGGTGACCCCGACGTGATTTTTGGCTACGTCGTGAGGTGTCTTAGGCGCTTAGGCGCTATTTCAAAAAGTGGCGCGGTGCGCTGGCGAGATACTCGCTTGCTCGGCAAATTAAAAAATATTTTTTTGCAGACTAAGACACCTTCTTGGTCGTCGAAGTAGAGTCTGCTGAAGTGGGAATTTATACCCCTCTCCTTAAAATATATAAACAAGGAGAAACCAGACAGTAGACCTGGAGGAAGAAGGTTGGACTCATCCCCCAACTCCCCCGACTTTGACTCGACACTCTACAGATTTAGCAAATATAGAAGAAGGCCCTCAACACCCAGAAATAGCACGACTGGGAACTGCAATAAATAAAGAAGAACTAGCAGTCAAAACGTTGAGTAGTGGTCAAACTTTAAGCCAAAGTTCTGACCTGAAAACACCTGTCCTACAAACACAGGAGCCAGTGTTTTCGACCAGCAAGGAAGGAAGTAGTACTGTGGAATACGCTTGTCACCAGAAAGACACAGCAATGGTTCCACCACCAACTGAAAACCCACAACCATCGCAGGGAGGTAGTAGTCAGCCACAGCTGACACCCAAAGTCTTGGCACAGATCTTGCAACTCTTGCAATTGCAGCCAGGACAGAACCCCAACTTCTACAGATGAAGGATAGATATCCCGGAATTTCTGCCAAATGAGGTAGAATTATGGTTGACACTATTGGAAGGCAGGTTCAAGACAGAAAACATAACTCTGAACCAGCGGTATACCCACATCTGTGGAGGCATGCCTCCACAGATAATCCACCACATTCCGGACATTATGGAATGCCCTTTGACAGAAGAGGACAAATATGCCTGGTTTGTTAAAAAGATAAAGAACATTTTCGGAAAAACAAAAAACGAAATAATAGATGATGTGATGGGTGGTATGAAGATGGGGGACGACAAACCCTCGATCTTCATGGCAAAGTTAAGACAGAAGGCGGACAATATCGTAGCCCCTTCTGTCATAGGCAATCAGTTTTGCAAGCAACTACCACAAAGTGTTGTGCAATGCCTAGCCGCCGTTGGTTCAACGGTAATCAATACATCCTCAGATTTAGACTTCCTTGCGAAATCCGCAGATAATGCGCTCGAGTACACCAGGTCAAAGCCGGTGGTCAGTGCAGTATCTGCAGAGACTGGAGAGCTTGCTCAACTTCGAGCCCAAATAGCTCAGTTGACTGAAGAAGTAAAACGGAACAAAAGCCAAAGCTCGACAAAACCCAATAGTAGCTGGCGACAAAGATTGAAAAGCAGAAGCAACAACAATAACAGCAGTAGCAGAGGACGACAGTCCAGGTCAAGAGACCGCAGATCTAGTTCCGGTAACAGGGGTCAGAGTACAACTCCCCCTAGAACATCATCTCCCAAAACCCAGTCTCAAAATTGGAATGATAAGAGTTGCTTCTTTCATAACCGGTTTGGCGCGGAGGCCACCAAATGCAACAACAGATGCAGATGGTGGGGTAAAACTTTCAATAAGGAGGCGTCAAACTAGAACAAGGGGCCATCTATGCGGCCAAAGACCCCTCGGAAAAATACTCACGCCGCCTGTTCATAAAGGACAGGACAAACAGGAGACGTTACTTAATTGACTTGGGAGCAGACCTGAGCATATTGCCAGTAAATAGAACCCAAAAAGTACTTCCTCCGAAATACTATCTCTGTACTGTGAATGGTCAAAACCTTCCAGCTTACGGACTCGAGACCAGCAAAGTCGACATCGGACTCAGCAAAAATATGACATGGTCCTTCACGGTTGCAGACGTTCCAAACCTGATCCTGGGTGCAGATTTCCTTGCACATTATGGCCTGATCATTGACCTCAAACACGGCAAATTGATCGATAGTGAATCTAAACATTGTGTGGATGGCAAAACGCTAGCTTACAGACTGGACACAAACATATCCAGCTGTACTAAAGTCGACGGACAACTCTTACGGATCCTGTCTGACTATCCTGGAGTCACTCAACCCTCAATTCGCAGGCATCCTACGTACAAACACGACACGGTTCATTACATCAAAACCAAAGGACAGCCTTGCCATGCTAGAGCACGGAGGTTATTACCCGACAAACTCAAAGTGGCACGAGAGTACTTCCATCGCATCATTGAGGAGGGTGTATGTAGCCCCTCAAAAAGCTCATGGAGCTCTCCTATCCACATGACGAAAAAAGCAAGTGGAGAGTGGCGAATTGTTGGAGACTACAGGGCCTTAAATGCCATAACAGTTCCTGATCGCTATCCAGTCCCCAACATAATGGACTTCAATGCGAATATGAAGGGTAAAACGATGTTCACAAAAATTGACATCAACTGGGCATTCCACCAAATTCCTATGGCCAACCAGGACATTCCAAAGACAGCGGTTATAACCCCCTTTGGATTATTCGAATACCTTCGAATGCCGTTTGGACTACGCAACTCAGCACAAACTTTCCAACGATTTATCAATGGACTGTTTAGGGAATTGCCGTTTGCATATGCATACCTGGATGATATTTGCATTTGCTCAGAAGGCGGTGAGCATCAGCACGAGGAGAATGTGAGAGCCGTGGTACAGCGTATACACGCAGCCGGACTCACTATCAACGTAGGCAAAAGCTTATATGCACAGACCGAAATTGACTTCCTCGGCTACAAAGTCTCGACCGAAGGCATTTCCCCCTTGAAGACCAAGGTAGAGCCAATATTGAATTTCCCGAAGCCCTCAAATGTCGCAGAACTCAGGCGTTTCTTGGGGATGGTGAATTTCTATAGACGTTGCATGAAGAATGCAGCAGCCAAACAAAGTAAGCTGTTTGCACTGATAAAGACAAGAAAAAAGAAAGATAAAACTCCACTTGAATGGAACGAAGAAGCCGAACAGGCCTTTGAGAATATCAAAGAAACACTGGCAAATGCAACTCTATTGGCTCATCCAGACGAAAGTCTGCCGTTACGCGTAAGTACCGATGCATCCGATTTTGCTATTGGTGCATCTTTGTACCAATTGGACACAAACAACATCAAACTACCGCTAGCTTTCTTCTCGAGGAAGCTCTCAAAAACAGAAAAGAATTACAGCACATACGATAGGGAATTGCTCGGAATTTTTGCTGTGTTGAAGCATTTCAGGCACCAGTTAGAGGGTAGATGTTTTTCTGTGTATACTGACCATAAACCCCTAACATATGCCTTCACACAAAAAGCAGAACCGGCATCTCCGAGAAGAGCACGACAATTAGACTATATTGGTCAATTGACTACCGACATTCAGTATATAAGTGGAGAACTTAACACTCCAGCTGATGCTCTGAGTAGAATCGAAGCTATCTCGGTTCCTGTCCAATTGCCTTATGCTGAAATAGCTAAAGCACAGCTTAAGGATGCAGAACTGCAGGAGTTGTTATCGAACGATGATACTACTCTCAAATTGAGACAGCGAAAAATTCCCGGTACTGATGTTTTATTAACATGTGACATCAGTACAGGTAAGAATAGGCCATTTCTACCGGTAAAATATCGCAGGTTGGCTTTCAACAGTGTACATAATCTGTCACATGCTGGGCCAAAATGTAGTGCTAAACTAATTTCGGAAAGATTTGTATGGCCACGAATGAAGTCTGACTGCAACAAATGGGCTCGCAGTTGCCTGAACTGTCAAGAATCCAAAGTAGGAAGACACACTCGTTCACCCCTCAAATCCTTCAAACAAACAGAGTGGTTTAAAACGGTTCACATGGATCTGGTAGGCCCATTGCCACCATCCCAAGGACACAGATACCTGTTGACGATAATAGACAGGGCAACACGATGGCTGGAAGCAATCCCTCTACACGAGATGTCAGCTCCCACAGTAGCTGCAAGGTTATACGATACCTGGATTGCGAGGTATGGCGTACCAGAAGTCATAGTCACAGACCAAGGTCGCCAATTTGAGAGCTCGCTCTTTAAAGAGCTGGCAAATAAGCTTGATGTTCAACACAGTCATACCACAGCTTACCATCCTCAAGCCAATGGCAAAATCGAGAGATGGCATAGAGCTCTCAAAGCCTCCATCATGTCCCATGATACCAAGAGATGGGTAGAAATACTTCCTACCATCCTCTTAGGCCTTCGATCTGCCCTACAAACCGATACAGGTCACTCTGCAGCGCAATTAGCGTTTGGCGAAGAGCTACGCCTTCCAGGGGACTTCTTCACAGAATCGAAAGAAGTTAGCCCCGAAATAATGGTACAAAATATACAAAATGATGCCAACAACTTTCTAAAACAGGCAGCTCGCCATGGCCAGCCCAAGATTTACGTCTCAAAACACTTGGCCAATACGTCACACATATTTGTTAGAGACGAAAAAATGAGATCTGCGCTGGAGAAACCATACGCCGGTCCTTACAAGGTAGTATCAGGAGATGAGAAAAACTTCGTGATACTCATAGCAGGCGAACCTCGAACAATTTCAATCGACAGATTGAAGCCTGCTTATGTGGTAAGCGACGACAAAAGAATTAAAAGGTTACACAAGGAAGGCACAGAAAATATACAGACGGATTCACCAATAAACACAGAAGAATCCGTCGAGAAAAGTGAGAAAAATACCTCACAACAGAAGATATTGAAAAAGTCAGTAAGATTTGCAGACAATGTTACAACTAAAACATTTGATCCCGAGGCCCCCTTATGCCCACATAAAAGAGGCAGGCCCCCTGGCAGTAAAAAACGAAAAAATTCCCGACCTTCTCGCACGTCTGAGAGGTTAATGCGAAAATAAATAAAATTTACTCCCGAAAAAGTAATATCCGCTACGAAGTTAAAACCCGCTTAAAAATATGCGAGGAATATCGGAACTCCGTGAGACAAAAGAAACTTTGGAGATAAGCGAACGAGGAATGCCAACAAAAAGAAGAAGACAGGAATAAACAAATCCACGTGCAATACGGAAACAAAATATTGCAACGTGCGTTTACCGTTAAACGCAAAGTTTATCTCTACGACGTGACGTCACAAACGGAGATTCCTTTGTAGTAAAAAATTCAAAAATTATATTCACTGAGCTTATTTCAGGCATAACTCTGCTTAAACCGATCAGAACTTAACCGGAAAACTTGTATACGGCCGAGAATTTTAAGCGCTATCCCCTCTACATGTTGATAAGAAGATATGGAAATAAAGAAAAGTAACTGTAATGGTAAATCGAAAAATGATGTAAAATCACCCATTTCAGAACCGCCAGAATACTTGGACGTGTCTTCTGATATTTTTGCTTCCTCTTTTCCTGTAATAATTCTATGTCGCTTCCACGACCTTTCCCAAAATCCGCCACCTCCCAACTCGCCCGGAAAACTGCTGAGCCTTCACAGACTCAGCGGAAGACTGAGCAGAAGTCGGAGCTGGACCGGATAGAGGAGGAGCTGCTTATGGACACGGCTCCTCCGGTAGACAAAGTCCTAGCGGAGATGACCACTCCGCTTCCTCCCATCATTTCCCCTCCTCGGTCACCCAAGGAATCGGTTCCAGAACCACCGAAGCCGGACCCGAAACCCGAGGAGACGATGAAGTTCCTGTTCACAGCAGAGAGGGCCGCAAACGAGAAGGCAAAGATGGCCACATGGACATCAGAGAGCTCAAACTCCCCAATGCTCAGAAGGCCAGTCTTCAAACGTCCGCTGCCCCCTCACTCCCGTCATCATCCCTACGCCAGAACAAAATCTGTCCAACTGAGGCGTAGGGGAGAGGACAGCTGGGCAGCCTATCTGGCCCGAATGTACGCCCGTAGGGAATCCTACGAGTACGTCAGGGCCGCAGTAGGAAGCGCCCTGGCTAAGTGGGAAGCCAACCAGAGACGTAAATAAAACCCGCACATCCCCCAGGCCTTGCGCATTTTTGGTCATTTTTGCGGCGCAAAAACTGGGGGGGAGTAGCTGTGGGGACTCTACGGTATGAGGTTAGGGGCTCGGACCCCTTGACAACAGTCGCCGCCCCAAAAGGCAGGCTAACTTATCGTCCTTGTGACGTTAAACAAACACACAATTACGTTCGATCGTAATTACCGGAAAACACACGCAGGTAATGTACGAGTACGAATCGTGACGTCATCCATCAATCAATGTCACGACTCGTACACAAACTGGCCAGCCGTTACCTACGATAGTAGGGGATGATGCGACCTGGCCGCCCTTATCAACGTACGTATTATATTACGTACGTGTGTCTGTGTGTGTGCGCCAGAACCCGTATAAAAACTCTCAGAACCGGCTCTAAAATCGCCATTGTTCGGTTTGGTTCTGGCTTACCCATACGCTTGTATGAAGTAGCTGAACACGCTTAAATTCTGTTGAATTTCCTTCTGGTGAGAATATCTCTCACGACAAGGTATTCCACAAGCAACATGGAAACATTAAATATTATTTTCTATGTTTTAGTCCATTTTAAATGAAAGCGTGGATTTTAAAAGTTTTCTTAGTTCCTATATATTTTATTTTATTATTTTTAGTCTCTGTATTTACTCCTTTTGAATTACATTGTTAAAAACCTCTATTCTTTGGATGATGCGCTACAAGTTCAACAGCAGAGTCAATTAACAGCAAAAAAACGAAAATATAACTGACCACCTGCTTTTTCCCCTTTTTCTTTGTTTATTACAACGACATAATAGCTACGTGCAATATGGCCAAAAAGTGAGACACTAAAAATTAAGCTGTGGTTTTAGTACGAGTCTAGTTCTAACTTTTAGTTCTTGGTTTTAGTTAAAGTTAAAGAGTGGTTTCAGTTCTGTGAACTGTGAAGCCTATTTCTAACTAATTCTTCCCATTTATTTATATTAAAATTCGTACATTTAGTTGTGAAGATAAACGTATAAAACAAATTAATGTCGCTTTCTCATGTTAAAATATTTTTTCTTACTTGAACTAAAATAATTGGACCTCCATTGGCATAAAAATATTTCGATAGTTTGCCCATCAATAGTTTAAACCAGATTTCGACTTCTCGCTTAAAGTCTGGAAAAATGAAACATTCAATTACTAATAAGGATCAAAACTATTAATAGGATCATTGAGGTGAGAAAAAAAAAAGTTTTTGTCTCAAAAACATCAACAAAACGAAAAAATAAAATTGTTTTTCCAACTAGAAAAATGGAAAGAAGGATTCTCAGTATCCCATCAATAGATTTCTGGTGGACTCTACCAACTGGTAAATATATTTTCGCAGTATGCATAGAAAGATAATGTTGAGAATCAATAAATTCAAAAAGAAAATATCAACTTGCTATAAATTATTCCAACAAATATTGCTAAGATATCTATCCACAGATTCATTTAAAAAATAAATAAAATCAGTCAATGATGATGGAAAACATTTTTAATTTTTAGTAAAAACTTTCGAATTCAATTAGCTTATAAATCCCAGTTTTCCTTGAGAATTCACACTACAAGCTAAAAGTAGAACCGAGAAATAATTTTCAAAAGAACAGGTCCACAATTGAAACTTTTATTGAAAACTTTTAACTTCTTTATAGCTCTTAGTTTTATGAGTTTTCACTTCTCAGAACTAACACTACCACCATAAAGCCAAAATAAAAATTAATTTGAATTTCAACAGAACTGGTCCATAATGAAAATTTTTAGTGAAAATTTTGGTATTCAATTACAGCGCCCAGTTTTTGGAGTTTTCACTTCTCAGAACTCACATTACAACCCTAAAGTACAACTATAAAAACATAGCTTTCGATAGAAGTGGTCTACAACTGAAACTTTTAGTGAAAACTTTCTAACTTGTTTATAGCCTCCAGTTTTTTGAGTTTTTGTTTCTCATAAATCATAAAACTCACCTTACAACCCTAAAGCAGAACTAAGAATTAACTTTCCAAAGAAAAGGTCCAGAACCAACACTTTTACGGAAAACTTTCAAACTCGACTATAGCTCCGAGTTTTTTGAGTTTTCACTTCGCAGAACTCACTTTGCTACCCTAAAGCACACCTAAGAACTAACTTTCAACAAAACTGGTTCACAACTAAAACTTTTAGCACAAACGTCGATCAAATCATGTGACGTCATTAAATGTATAAAACACGTAGTGACGTTATCGAAAGTTTAAAGCTCAACACGGCCAAATCATCTAACTTTCGCAAAATTGTTTTAGCTGAAGTGATTCTAGGCATTCGTATGAGTCTGTATGCAAAATCTGAAGTCGATTCATGCAAGATCAGCATCGTGATGATCTAACAAAAGAAAGTCACTTCTTTTCATGTAATATATGGTGGAGTGAGTAACTGGCACGATGGAAAATGACCAGATTCCTAAGAGGCTCAGATGGATACCTAATACACAATTGTATTGACTTGTGCAATATACATTTTCGACCACAAAATCGACTGAAAGTGTAATGCAAATCGACATATTTTGAAAAAAATGTAATGGAATAGTGTAGGTACCTACTTGAAACATTTTCGGATGCTGGTTTTTCTTTTCAACTCAAAAATTTTCTTCTACCTATTATTTATATTTTGTCATTGTGTTTCACATCTTACTAAACGTATTTTTCTTTTCTTTTTTTTCCGGAGGTAGATGCTAGGTTGGCAGGGAATGTTCGAGAAGCAGAAAATTCTATGCAAATAAATTCCGGGGGCTATAAGTCAGTTAATCTTAAATTTTGAACTGGAATGATCATTTTGATGGTTTGTTACCATATAGGTACTTCTCGCATGCGCTTCTTCAAGACATCACATTTTTTGAATAACGAAAGAGTTGAACAGAATACGTACCAGGGTCGTTGGTTCGCAAGTTAATTTTCGGATATTTCGTCATAAGCCAAGATGGAAATCCGCCCTGTAAATTTGAAATTACATTAGTCAGTCAAAAGTGCCCTGGAAATTTTACTCATCTAGTAACTCTAACATCCAGAGAATATCAAAAACCACAACCACCTATGATAATTTTGGTCTCTCATTGAGTCATAGTATATGGAGCAATTCTCCGCCATATTTTCTCTGCCATGCGGGTCCACTCACTCTCTTTCAAAAATACTAAAAACTACCCGAAAAAACTCTAACGCCGCAAAACTTCAATATTTTACATTCATTTCCGCAGTGAAAATAGAGACGCCAATTTCACAGAATTATGAGAAAAACTACGATTTTCTCAATATCTTGGAAAAATCACTTTTCAAACGATTTTTATCTTCCAGTTTTTTCGAAAACTACAAAACCAACAGACACCAAACTCGTATATTCTTCAGCAACTTTTTCTTTTCCAGTTGGCTCGGAAACTAGAGAACTAATAGGTGCGAATCTTCTATCAGACTTGAGACTATATGAGGATAATTTTTTGTAAGAATTTCAGCCCAATCCTTTCGTCGTTTTCTCAAAATTCTGAAAAAACCTTTTTTCTAATAATTTTTTGTTTTCCATTTTCCCCAAAACTACTGAACCAGTGGGCATGAAACTCCTATCAGACCTAATTCTATGTAATGACTACCTTTTGTGAATATTTCAGCCTATTCCTCTTATAATTTTCTCAAAAATGTAAACACAAAAAAATTAGGTAAAAATAGGAAAATTTTACCAATCATTTACTTTTTTCATGAAAACGAATAATTTTTGCTATACCCATCCCTAACATTTTGGTGAAATCAATTTTAATGCCCCGTTAGCAGGAAAACTGGGTGAAAATAGAGGCAAGCCACAGTTTCGGAAACATGTTTAAATTGAAATTAATTTTTCAAAATAGCGCCACGCAGTACGCACTGGCTTTTTCATGCGACACATCAGTTTCGAAGTTCTCACTGCTACTATCGACATTCTGTGTTTCTTCAATTTCAACTATTTCACAGTTCACTCAAACCTATAGTGAAATAAATTACTTATAGTTAAAAATATTTCAACTTATACAAAGTCCAGTAGGTAATTAATATGTTGGCCTTTATTATCTTTATATTTAACGCAAAAACGCATTCGTTATTACTATATTTCGTCAAAAAAAGTCTCTCTTTATAATTTTTTTATTTACAAATGACCAAAATTTTGAATTTTTTGATTAGAGCAGTGTAACTGACTTCTATATTGTACGAGGGACAGTAAGTTGCCATTTCTAACAAAATGAGTTGATGAATTTTCGTCCACTTTGAACTTTACCATTCGCTCTCCTCTACATCGTCTTATTTGGTGTAAAAAAAGTAATTAAAATTATAACCATGTCTCGCTCAGCGCATATGTATGGCCCCGGACGCAGTATAATAAGAAATCCTTGTTCGGTGGCTAATTGAATGAAATATTCTAAATCTGCTTGCCCCGTAAAACAATACTTTCTGTATCTTCGCTCGTGAGTCGACCATTCTGTATAACTATGAAATTTACAAAATGAAAAATGTCGATATTATTTGAATATTACATCGCAGTTGTAAATCAACTTATATTTTTACCAGTAGCTCAGAGACAGATTTTCCATCATCTCATATATATATGCACACTTTGGTAATTAAATTATTCGTATGAAATGTGGCATGAGTTCCAAACCTGTGTAGGTATCTGAAAACTTGGAAAACTCTCGACAAGTACCTTTACTAAATTAATTCATGACTCCGCTGTACAGGCAATCGAAAACGTTGATTTTTCAAATTTTTCTGATAGAAGAATTAAGTTTAATCTGAAGAATAGTTTGCATTTTAAGTTTTCTGTTTTTTTTTTTTATAATCAATTTATTTTTGGACCTTCAGTAGTGTTCTATAGAGTCAACGGTTGCCCAAATCAGAAATGTAGAATTCTAATACGCAAGTTAGTTGGTCAAAATTCTCATTTTTTAACGTGTCAAGTTGTAATTTTATGTTTCTTTTATTCTCGGACTTCATTTTTGCGTTCTCGTGTCGAATTGAAATCATGAATCCTCCAGAATCAATCTCAATTTTTGGGCATTTATTATTCTTATTTAAAATACCATATAAGTACCTAAGTCAGTATTAGGTAGTTTTTGATGTACCATTGATTCAAATTTCATACAACATTAGTTTTCATTTGCATTGATTTTTTCCAACCCTTCATATTATTTACTCCTCGTCTTTGAAAATACAAATACACGACTGCAAGTAAATATTAAATTAAACGCATTCTCGACTACTTTAGCTGAGTAACTGAGTTAGCTGTTTAAAATTAAATTAAGTACCAAACGAATAAGGCCCGATTTTATGCAATTTTGACGTCGATTTCCGTATTTCATAATGCTTAAGTAGTGCATAATTTTTTCTTCTTCGGTAAATCAAAATTGAATTTTATTTATTGTTTTAGTAAAATGTTTTTAATTATTTCATATTTCAAATTATAAATCATACGATCAGAAAAAAAAATGAATTTTGTGAAATTCCAATAAAAATATTGTATCTATCGACTCGGTAAGTAGATGAAGCCTATTTTTTGGTGTTTGTTAGAACAAGAAGAAATCAATATCTATGTTTTATTAAAATATTAGGAAAATTCTTCAATAAAATAATGAACTTACACACTGATGACATTCAATCCAGCAGCTCTGTACTTTCGCAATCTATCTTTCCAATAAGGCCTCGGTATTCGGAAATAGTGAATGTCTCCCGCCACGTATCGAAATGGTTTTCCATCTTTCAAGAAGCCATTATTGTTGAAGTCAATTTCAAAAGAACGTTTGCTGAACGCAGTTTCACCCTGCATAAACCCACATAAAAATATTTAACGCAAATTTCTTTTTTCTTTTTTTTTTTGAGAACTAAAGTTACGACTTTTTTTCAATTTGAGATCAAAACGAAAAAACCTCTTACATAATGCAAAAGTTGTGAACACGACAATATCGACCAAAGAGCAATTAAATTAATAAACATACTCGTCGAAACTTATCTTCAACATTCGCGAATCTTCAGCAGGTGGTTTTAGCTGATTCGAATTGTGAGTTTAAAATTCTTCTATACTGGTGATGTTAATTTGATATTCTCACAAATAAGAAGGCAAAAAAAGAAAAAAGAAAACTACATAGCAAAAAAAACGAAAAACTAGAAAAAATCTGAGTGCAAGAAGTAAAGTACCTGTCAAAACATTACATATAATGACGTCGTTGCTGGTTTTCTGCGATAGGAAAGCAGCTACCCGTTTTCTAAGGTGTCATGGAGAGTCGTTGAGAGGCTATAAAATACGAAAAGGAGAAATTACTGATAGCATTTTGTGTCAGTGTCAATGCCAATAACCATAAATCATTTTCCAACTAAATAATTTTAGTCAATATCTAATAACGCAGAGAAGGTAGTGACGACGATAATTACGAAACACAAAGTGGCTGTCAGAACAAGGAAACAACGGTTAAAGGTAATATATTATGTATTTTTATATGCGTTTTCAAAGAAAATCTGTATTATATTAATTAAAATTTCTTTTTGATACAGAATATTGAATCGAAATTAAGGCTTCATCAAGTCAAATTGATCCATTTCTCTTACAGATGTGTGCGTTTCGCGAAATATCCAAGAAATCTCCTTGTAAAGAGAAGATAATAAACTTCATCATTAGTGAGGCGTGGAACTATAATACCATCATTTGCCTCCACCTGCGAGAATTTACGTTACTTTGTATTGATTTCAGCAGATTTTTAGGAAAAAATTCAGAAGGGCAATCCCAGGTGTGAACATCTTCAAGTGTTAAAGCCCGTTAATGCGAGCTGAACGATAAAAATATTTTTAGACAGTTTTTCACCATACATTAAGTATTTATATTTCCCCCTGGATCTGCCGTTTTAAATTAAAAAAAAAAATTTCTAAATAAAATGAGCGAAATAATCCCATTCCATGAGTAATATTTCTTGGATGGGTTGGACTTCAAAAGAAGACACGTGGAACCATTCATTCACGGGTATGTTCCAAACGACGAATTAGTTTTTTTTAATCAATAAAAAACAGCGAAAGAAAAATTATTTTATTTCAACAAACGTAAAACAATAAAGGACTTAAAGCAAAGTACTTTTGCTATTTATACGAATCCGCCGTAATTTCGGTGAGATTTCATCAAGTTTGTATTCACTAGAATGCTAAAAAGTAATACGCAATAACCTGAGGAGAGTATTTATTAAAAAAAAAAAATGATTTTCCAAAAATATCGCTTAAAAACGCGGTTCAACACAGAATAGATATGGATTCAACTTACTGTTCCATTTTGTTACTTATTTTCATCATCAACATAACTAGTTTTGAAACTTTCAATTAAAGTTTTCTTCAATCGACTCTAATTCATAATCCACCTCATCATATTATACCTACAACTAATATTATTCCAGCCAATACAAACGTTCAAGTTGCAAACATGAAAAATCGAAAAAAATTCGTATATAAGCGGTCAAAGTACGAGGTAAAAAATCACAAATTTTGACTTGTCAGGCGCAGTCACCATTCATACGATGAAATATACAAGAAATAAAATAAAACAAAAAACGATCTTTTCCATTTATAAAATTCCAATCTTTGGTGGAGTTTTATTCAAAAAAGGCTTATCGGTAAAAATTATTTTCAATTCAGGATGAGGGTACTCGGTTTCAACGAGAACGATATGATTTTTTTCCGGAGCAGGTAGCAGGTAACATCCAGGAACGAACAATGTTACTTGAGATCCGACTGACGGCCAATAACGGCCTACGTTATGATTATTCACAAAAATAATTCCCTGCAATCGACGCAAACGTATAGGTAAGCAACAAAAATGAGAAGGCGCTGCATCGCAGTTTCAAGCTTAAGAAATATTACGGTACAAACCTTTCCCCAACCCGAAGGATCGATGAAAGTATTTTGAGGAACCGAATGCGGGGACAGAACTAATTCCCCGTAGTACACAGCCGGTGGTTCAATATGCTTTGAATCATGCTTGATCTGTAAAATCAAGAAATTTTGTTTAAAAGACAGAATTGAGAATAGATTTACACCTGTATTCTAGAACGATACTTATGTATTAATAATAAGTACGACTTATGTAACATTTTATTGGTGGTTTCCGTGCATCAGTATAGGAGAAACAAGTACCTATTTAAGTTTAACTTAAATATAAGAAACGTTCTAAAATACTGAGGCATATGGTTCTTTTAGCACAAATTTAAAAGTGCGAAGAACGAACTCAAAATTATTTTCTTACGAACATTATGGAAAAAAATTATAACCAGATTTCAACGATTATTTTCGTTGGCCAATGACGAAAAGAAATGAAACAGAAAAGCGCACCTGTAATTGTGAGGAATTTCCACAAAAATGAACAAAGAAAGCGCACCAAAAATTGAAGGAAAATAGCGAAAGTCTGGATGCATGGCTACTGTTAGGGTATTTAAAAAAAGTCTAAGTATTCCTCATAGCCTGGGGTATGATTTATAAAAATTATTTTATCAAACTTATTCATTTTGTTTTAATAAAATTAAAATAATTAAATGTAGTTTTGGTGGAACAATTTGATTTTTCGCTTTTTTTTATTTTTAATGTGGTACACATTTCTATTTTCACTACGGGTAACAAATTGAAAGATGAAGGCAGCCGGCATGAATCTCGGTGCAAATTTTGGAGAAGGAAAGAGAGAACATACACGCGCACACGTGGGTTCCTATGGGTGCCAGGCACCCATGGCGACTTTATTTTTCTCATAACAAGAAATGATATAAAAATTTCATTTCATATCGTGCGATAGTAAAATAATTGAGGGTGAATATGTTGTATGACACACAGAGGACAAAAAAAAAACAATAATTATGCCAAGGCAAAAATTAAGGGACATTAAAACTGAGGAAGGCTGAATGGGTAAAAATCTAACGAAGAAAAAATTTTTGGGAAAAAAACCTTTTCCACACTTTCTCAGGCACCCATAACCTTCGGAGGTGTGCGCACGCTAAAGGGAGAGAAGTAAGAAAAATTTGTCGATGTGCATGTGTATTTGATTGTATTCAACACCCACACATTAACAAAAAAATTAATTTTGTAGTTACCACTAAAAAAACAAAATATTCAGTGTTATCACCTGAAAAAATAGGAATGTGTACCACATTAAATGATTCAGTCCACTTATAGACGTTGAAGCGGATTATTTTTTTATTTTATTTTTTTTTTAAACCAGAAGCAGTTTTATAAAAGTGTCTCAAATTCACTCTTAATCAAAGTTTATGAATCAGTTTTTCTTAATCAATTGATGCTCATATTTCATTGCTATTTCTTTCTAACGTCGAACTGTCTCACCTATGACCTAGATACGACTTCAGTCAGCATAACTATTATATATAGCAGGTACACGGCCTATGCAGGTGATACGACTTTAATAACTAAATCAAAAGCTTAACATTATGGCAACCACAATCTCATTTTCAATCAGTAAAATCGAAGAGTAACAGTTATTGAAAATACAAACTGAAGGCCAGTTTAAATGAGAATTGAAAATGAAATAAATAGCCTAGACGTGAAGGTAAGGCATCGAAAAAAAATTAAATTCGAATAGAAAAGAAAATTTGTTAACAATTAGAGCCGGAATAATAATAATAAATATTTTGCAACACCAATTTATAAACTCAATTTTTATACGCACCTTGACGATGTATAAAGCAGAACATTTAGGACCGATGTATAAAATAATTACTTTATATTACTTTATACAACTGTCTTTATACATCACCTTGGGCACATGTATCATTTTAAACACTCATCGTAAACTACTGTACCTGTCTATACCTAGCCTACATCATTACTTTCCTTCATTTTTTAATTTTTAATTTTTAATTTTTAATTTTTTTTTGTAAAAGTTCCTCCTCTACAGGGATTCAAATCTCTAATATCAGCATTTGTAGGCCAATGCCGTAGTCACAACACCACAAGGTTTCATTGAAAGGATGGAGATAGTTGGCGCTTTATCTTTCACATTTGCAAAATTTTTTTTTTTAGGGTGAGATGTTGCAAAAAATAGTGTATGACACACATGCTGCAAAGTAGGTAATTTTTCGCTTTTTTTTTGAAGCATAAAATTATGAATTCGTGAAACATGATCAAATTTCGATAGAGGGAGCAAAAATGCAACACCGGGAGCAAAAACAGTATTTGCTCCTCTACCAAAATTTTTTGATCCAATCAAGTGCGTTCACCAACTTTGAGGCGGATGTGTTGGCAAAAATAACGTTTGCAACATGAGCTCCCCACTCGTTCAATGTTTGCAGCACTCGTCTATGACTCAAGCTGCAAACTTGAACTCGCCGAGGATTGCTCACTTTGAACTCATTTAGCAAAATATACTAAAAAACAAAAAAACCGACAGCAATAATTTGAATGAGTAGCTCTCATTGGTGCATATGCCCAAATTTATGATAATAATAATTTCTCAATCTTTAAATTCTCACTTTTTTCAATTACACCTTTTTAATTTTTTAATTTTCAAATATGAATAGCCTAGGACATTCTCCGGATGGTCAGGAACATTTTGAGCCTAATTCCATTAAAATCTTTGTAGTTAGACACTTCTTCTGAGCGAACAAAATTTCCCTTAGTTCCGGAGATAGGCATACCAAACATATTGGAAGTTTCCATCAAAGTCGCTGACATTTGGTAAAATTTTTTCAAACTAAATAGAGGTGATGGTGTATGTTATTAACAATGTAAATTTTATGTAAGTTTCGTTTTTTCTTTGATTTTCCCTGGTTTTGTCTTGAAGAAATAAGTGTTACAACTTATTTATTCACAAATTGTTGAATATATTGGCGAGGAAGCAGACAAATGTTCTTTTAGAGGAGTAGAAACAATATTAAAACAGCAAAACACCAAGAATTCGTTCACAACTTTGAAGAGGTCAGTTTGTTTGCAATGGATTTTGTGAATGGCTAATTAACAGAACCCGTTATAAACAAACAGACTTACTGTTGATAACATAAATCATCATCTCTATTTTGTTAACTATAGCGCTTCTTGGCGGCTATGGAAAACCCAATAACCTCCTCCGTACGCAGTCGGTAAAACGAGATAGAAGAGAAGGACCTCAGAAATATTCAAGAAATTTTTTAGGAAATACCAAATTAATGAATGTTTAGGTAATTTTGATTTTGATCAGGCGTTTTCCTTTTTATTTCTGGTGCGCATTTCTTGTTTGTTTTTTTTTGTGCGCTTTCCTATATCACCCAAAAAATGATAGTGCAACTTATGGTTTGTGAAATCCTATGGTAGGTTCGAAAAATGTATTCCTTGTTTCAGTTTTTCGAAAATATCTCATAATGAGATATTCATAAGCCAAATATAGTTGTGTAAGTATACAGAAAAATAAATATAACAAAATTTTCTACAAGAATTTTTCTATTAATTATTTTCGGATCTCATTGTTTTTGAGAAATCCACCTGCTAATATCGAAGGTACAAAATTGCGGGAAACGGAAGTGTACCTGAAAATGGAGTTAGAAATAGCGGGAAAAATAACACTTCGACAGGCGGATTTATCAAAAATTGAACAGAAAAATTTTAGCAGAAAATTTTGTCGGAATTCTTTTCATTGGTACGTAATTATGAGCCTACAATTGACCATTTACGAGATATTCGCAAAAAACCTAAACAAGGGACACTTTTGCGATGCTCTGGACTTAGTTCACCTCGCAGATTTTAGACTTATTGCCGACATATCTGAACAAATCTCAACAAAAAAAAAATTTTTTTTCAATAAAGTCTGTCACGTCTCTTTTTGAACGTTCGTTGAAAAGACTATGAAGTGAAAAAGATGGTGTTAAACAAAAAGAATAAATTTAATTACTATTTAATGCGCGTATTATTAGAACGAATTATCACATTAAGTAAAAAAGCAAAAAATTTTTTCACAAAACTGGACACTAACTTTCTTCTGTACTTATTCGAGCATAACGCAACGAAAAGAAACAAAAAATCAAACTTATTTCTATCACTAAAAAACTTGAGAAATGAGTTAAATTTCAAGGTTTACACTGTTTAGACATTAAAAAGATACATCGATCCGAGATACCGAATGTTGCACTATATTACTACTAAGATCGGATGGGAATCTGAGATTAAGAACGAGGAAGCTATAGTTTAATGCATCAGAAAGTCAGAATCTAAATTACTGATAAAATTTAATTAAAAACAAAAGTAAGCAAGCAACAAAATAGAATAGTATAACGAGTATAATTACACAAGAAGTACTTTTGAACAGAGAAAGTTTTTGACCAAGAGAGAATATTAAAATCCAACTGAACTGATCTTCAAGTCCGCCCTAGCATGGAATTGAAGATGTAGCAAGAGGTGGGGGAGGCACCTCAAAACATTTTTAGAGCTGAAAAAATTAACTAGTTGTACCTATTTTTTAGTTGGAAAATCGTGCCAGTTGACGACTTGTTTTTTGTTTTTTAATGTTTTTAGGTGATTTAAAATTTCAGTTAGCAATTTCCTTTTTTCTCTTAACCCCCACCTCCGATAAAAATAACTTTCCGTTACGTTCTTGCATAGAATGCTCATAATACATACACTCGAAGTTTCATTTCTGATGTTTCGAATGAAAAATGAAAAACAAAAAACGATCATCATTAATTTAGGTTTCTATACTTGCAGTACGTTATTTCTTAATTACGGAAGAAATATCCATGAAAAACTACGAACAAACGGAAGGACTTTAAATCCCGAACAAGAAGCCAAGTGATAGATTTAATTTGAATAGGTACTTGACAAATATAGTATTTTGAATAAAGCGTAGTGATCAATATGATCACAACCAACTTTTGACTTACCAGTGAACTCGCCACTGTAGGTACCCACTTCACATCACCGAATGGAAACGTAGTCATTGTCCATGAAAATAAAGGCTCGTTATTCATCAGTGGAATTTCAGTTAATCCCTAAAAAAAGCGCACATAGTTGAATATTTCACTACAGAAATGGCAAACGGAAAGTTTGACTCAGTGAGGTAGGCTACTCACTTTTTCATCTTTGAGATAGCTACCATAATTGATGCGACCTTGATTTTCAACTAATAAACTTAGTTTAGATCCAGGTATAGCCATCAGAGGAGTACTATAAATATTTCTACTACGGCTTAAGATGGCCACAGAAATCTAAAGAATGAAAATTATTTATGGTGCAACAATTTTACCATAATGAACATTTCAACGGTAGAATGAGAAAGAAAAAACTCACTTCATTTACATAAACGATGGCTCTATCCCTTAAATTATACACATCGAGTACCGATGGATCGGCAACATTTTCAGGAATTTTAGTCTCATACAAAACATAACCGTATTTCAAGTTTAAGGATTCGAAAGTGGCTGGTTTTTGGGCGACGGTCGTTTTTGTGTCTGGAATTAATGTATGATTAAATAAGGAGACGACTGGTTTCAGCGTAACAGTTCCGTAGTGTCCTCTTGGAGCCGGAGTAGGTAATGGTAGTTTGGGTAATGGGACGTACTGAAAGCATGGAGATATATTCAAAATTTCAGTTTGACTCGTCACGTCATGCAGTTCAGCCGTGAATGCAGAATCTTACTTTTCCGATCAGGTCTCTAATGGCATAATACTTCGGTGTCGGGTCACCCGCCTCATCTAATGGTGCGTCATAATCGTACGAAGTTAACTGAGGCTTATATTTATCATCAAAATTCGCTCCTAGAATTAACGTATGAAATTATAAATTTTTCGAACACAACAGAGAATAAAATATAGTTCAAAAACGTTGATACAGTATTTTCACAACTGTACTATGTTGAAAACAGAGGGATACTTTGATCTTCGATAACGTATATTTCATAAAGTTTAATTATCAATTCATCGAAAAAAAAATTAAGAAACGGTCACGAATGGATACTAAAGACTCAGAGTTGAGTTGACACATGAGGGATGAAATTTAAAACAATAACACACGAACATGGTTCGTTTGATTTTTCATCTTTTTTTCTTACCATATGCTTACTAAGAATTAGCCTTATTCTTTCTGATTTACTTTGTTCTCAGAAAAATAAGTTCTACCGAATTTCCCGCCACTTAATAGGGGTACAATGCATTTCTTATACAGAAAATGCTATTTTCAAATAAGTGTATGTTTATTAATGCCTGTTCTATTGTCATATTTGGTGTGGATGTCCTATCAATCTTTAAGATTGAAACCAGGATACAAAACTTATTGCTAAAGGGCAAAGAAATGAATTTTCTTGTAATTTTTAATAAGGTATTTTGCACTTAAACATTGGATCGAGTGTGCATAAGTGTGATATAATTGGGTACACTTGTGTGTTAAGAGTGTCGTGCGATAAGGGGAAGCACAGGGGGCTGAAAACAGGAAAGTTCGGAATCTAGGTTATATATAGTGTAGATATCTTAAGTTCACCGCTTTTAGCTAGCAAATATTTAGGTCCCATGTTTGTTTCTCCAAACTGACAAAACCTACACTCATTTTTCAAGATAAAATTTATTCTACTGTTTGCAACAAGTATACCTATACTTAATAACCTAGAAATTTTATGACAAATTTCAAGTTGGTTTCATCATAATTCTCAGTGTCTTAAGCAAGTTTTGCAGATTTGAAAGGATCAGAATAATTTAAAATGGAGATGAGAATGTTCATGAAAATTTGTCCAGGATTAGTGCTCACGAAAATTTTCAAAATAATAATATTCATATCGATTACGGATTTAAATAGAATATTTCCAAATATCTCACACTTTCATACTGGCCATTGGGGAATACCTTAACAAATTTTTCAATGACAAATGTATACCGCAAATTTACAAATGAATATTATGAAAGTCTTTCGATTTTTTCTGCTCACATATTCGGGCTTCAATTCTTATGCAATTCTGTCGATGAAAAATGTAAATAATGACCACTTTATACCGTTCATGAATCCGAAATTTGTGCCACCGAAAAACATGTAGAAATTGAAACTAGCATTGCGCGCAAACATGTCGGTCATCATTTTCAAAATGGCCGATGTATCAACCCGTTCCATTTTCTCTTCCCAGTGACTCAACCAACCGGGATAGAATTCCGAATTGACTAAAGGTCCTTTCGACGAATACATTCGCATGGCGTTGAATGAATCCTCAACACTGGCAGCTATTCGAAGAAATTAGAACATTATTGAAATCTGGAAATATTAATAAGCGAAAATATTTAGTCGTAAAAAAAAAAAAATCAGCTGATTTATATACTTGTTCCAAAATCCACCGTTGCATACACTCCTGGAATTGCTCCACATTTCAAAAAAAAATCCGATGAACCATCGGTAGTGAACAAAACCGCATTCTCTTTTACGTGCCATTTCATTAGATCTCGAAGCCAAATTTTATGTTGTGTATTACATGCCGGAAAACTACCGTATTCATTTTCAACCTACAAGTATCGGTGTCATCACATAATTATTGACAAATAAAATAACAGAATACTGAGGAAAAATATTTTGCAACTGAAATCTTGTATATTGTTTAAAAGTTAACTTCCAGAGGAAAATTAGTTTTACTGAAACATAGAATCTTTGAGCCAAAACAACTGAAAACAATTACACCTAACATTGACTGTTGATCAATTTGGAAAAAGGAAAACTTTTTTTTCAAATAAGTCGATTATTACAGCAACACGGACAACAAAATAACGAATTTAATTTAATTTTTAGAGATATAAAAAGACGACTAAAATAACTTCTCTCATTGGTTAAAACCCATGGTTTTTTTCCAAAATTTTCATCAGAGCGCAACAAACATTTCAGAAAATGAGCAAAATCTTTGTTTTGACATTCGAAGAATCAACGATGTTCTCTCAATTTCATGAGCCACGGAAATTACTAATAATAATTAGGTAAATCCTATTAAGAATAGTGTGATTCTGGTTCTTTTTTAATATATATCATTAATTCAAAATACCGTCGGCGAAATAAGGTGCAGTTGGTATTTTTCCTAAAAGAAACTCAAATTATTTGCATCCAGTATCTTACGCAGAGTTAGTGTGGGGACTCAACAGTATGAGGTAAGGGGCTCGGACCCCTCGACAACAGTCGCCGCCTTAAAAGGCAGGCCAACTTATTCGTCTGTACGACGTTAAACCAAATACGAAATACGTTCGATCGTAATTACCTGCAAGTACATACAGGTAATGTACAAGTACCGAATCGTGACATCACCAAACAATGTCACGATCCGTACACAAACTGGCCAGCCATCTCTTATCACGATAGGGGATGATGCGACCTGGCCGCCCTCACCAACGTACGTATTACCTTACGTACGTGTGTTTGTGTGCGTGTAAATAAGCCGTATAAAAACCGCCCAAACTGGCTCTAAAATCGCCAGTGTTCGGTCTGGTTCTGGCTTACCCGTACGTTTGTACGAAGTGGCTGAACACGCTTAAATTCTGTTGAATTTCCTTCTGGTGAGAATATCTCTCACGACAAGGTATTCCACAGTTAGTATTGATTATTTTCCGCTACGAACTGAGAGCCATATTAAATTAGGACTCATTACTAGCGCTCCAGTATACAGCTGAAAGATCACTCTGTTGTCTTCCCTCTGAGTTAAGTTCATGTGGGCTACCAAGTAAAGAAAATAATAATTTATTATAATATTATGTCCAATAGAAATCTCGTAGACGAGTCAAAGTGGATGTCTAAACTAGCTTTCACAATCTCTCACAATGCATTTCAAAATACACGCTCATAAGTAGAAAATAATTAGTGAAGCTGGTGAGTACTGTTATACAGAAATAGACGATTTCCTGGTCAAATATTAAAATCAATAAGAAGAACAATATTGATCTTTCGATATCTAATGATCTCGTAAATGGAAATGTTCTGTCTAACATGCAGTAAGAAAAAGGCTGAATTTGAACGATAACAGCGGGCTATATTAGAAATAATTTGGAGATAGTACTTTAAGGAGTTATTAATTATTAAGTTATTAGTATTAGATTATTTCACTGAAAACATTTATAACGGAAACCTTCACACGCCTGAATTTTCCAATTTTCCCCGTCTCAAATTGAATCCAGTCGATTGAATTCTTTGAAAAATAACCGGACTACACGTTCATCAAAATTTGATCTACTCCTTTTTTCTTTTAATGGATATTTTCGAAGAAAAGTAAGATATTAAAACTGATCTGGTATTAAGACCCAGGAGTAAGCTTGAGATATTTAAAAATTTTATAAAGTCAATTGTCTTATTACAGTTTTTTTTATCAATAATATTTTCATCTCCGAATGTTTTTGATTTTATATCGTGAAAAAAATCATCAAGGTATCTACTATTTTGATTTTGAAAACAGGAAAAAAACTATTTCTTTTTTTTATAGATATAACCTTTCTTTTTTGAATAATTCTGAGGTAAAAAATTCCAGCAGGTTTTCTTGCGTATTATCCCGATAAATTTTAAGAGATTTTTGAATAGTTTTAATAGCAAAATCTAAAAATTTTGAAATATTTAAAAATTTGTAATTTTCAGGGTAGTTTGATTTCTCGTTTGGTTTTTCAGAGAATTTTCTATTTTTAAATTGATTTTAAATGATAGGTATAGTACCACACAAACTTAAGAATTTTTTGATTTTTCCTAATGGAAGTATGAAAATTGATGAAAGGCTTAGTATGGTGGAATGATTATGTAGGTACTGTTTATATTAAACAGTACTTTAATGAGTAAACATCCTAGCTCTCGGTAGGAGTTACACTAGACTTAGGAGCATAAAACCATTAGATTTTAACTATTTCGATAGAAGGTCTCATTAATGTGTCTTTATGTGAGTAGGTGTGTGGTTGTATGCATGCCCCCCCTTATAAATGGGGATTTCATTTTTGACACCAAAGCACAGGGCGCCTCGGAAAAAGAGTTCAATTAAGTTGACAAACCATTTGCAACCAACGAATGAAAAGGCTCAAAAACAGTGAAATTCAGACAATAAAATTTCTTCTTCTTTTTTTGTTTTTTCGGCTTCTAAGGACTCGAACTTATTGTTCTTGGTCTCATCTTATTTTTTAGAGCATTTTATTTAATTTGGTATGTCCAATGAAAATCCTAATTTTCTCTAAAGAGAATTACAAAGAAAAAATTGAAAAATGCCGTATACTTGCCATGCTTTAAACTTGCTTGTTTGTCCACATAGCTATTTGTATGACAACGAATGCCACAGTTGTTTTTCTTGGCATAATCCCCCAATAAAATTGAACACAATATCTCAATTTAGAAACAAATATCTTATAATGTCATTCGATGATCACTCACCCTCTTTTTGAGCCAGATTTCTGGAAAGAGGATAAAATTTACGAAATTTCCAAATGATTTTCTAATAATTTTTAAATAATTTTTAGCAACGGACTTATAAATGAGAAAATAAAAAAACGCAAATATTGAGAAATTTACCTTTTTTTGAAATCTAGAAACCTCTTCCCTTCCACTCAATGATTTTTCAGCCAGTATTTAAGCTACAGAATTGAGGTTAGTATCATTGGAAAGAGAAGAAAATTTGAAAAAATCTGTTGTTCATACAATTTTTCCATCAACCTTATTGATTTGAAAATAAACAAATGAAAAAAAAGAAAATGAAAGGAAAGTTTACCTTTTTAAGAATTTAGGAACCTCTCTTCATTCACTCAATAATTTCTCAACTATTATTTAAGTTAGAGAACTGAGTCTGATATTGCTGGAAAGAGAGGAAAATTGTAATCTACATTCCATATGATTTTCCATTCATCCTTAGCAGTTCGAAAATAAATGAAAGAAAAAACACAAATTGACAGAAAATTTTCGGCTTTAGCATAATTGTTTAGATATTTTCAGATATTCACATTAATCCTTCGTGAGTACAGTCACAGCAGCACTCACTTTTTTTTTTGGCTTTTCCTCTCTCTCTTGAAATTTCATTTTTCCTAGTATCCAAAGAACTTCACTCATCTGGATCAACAAAGTGATTGTTTAAGGAAATGTTCGTCCTCAATTTTCTGAAATTCTGAGTAATAGGGAGGAATCAAGATGTGTTTCAGAAAGAAGATTTGGAATTTATTATATTTAGCTTTAGTTTAGTACTAATGAATTTGATACATTACTCTTCAGCTACATTTTTAAATTAAAAACAACACATATTGTATCTTCTATTTTCATTTTTCAGAAACATTTGTTACATTTGATCATTAAAATCACGTCAGGTATATCCCATTATTTTGCATTTTCCGGAGCTTTAATGGTTCTAAAGTGCGTAATTTTTAAGCAATAGGCACGAAATTTGGTACAGACATTGAATACACTATGTTATAATATTATGCAAAATCTGGTTTCAATCGACTAAATGGTTCGTACGTAGAAGTAAAAAGAAAACATCTCAAACTATTATTAAGAAGGGAAGATAAATTCCAGATGAACCAACGAAACTGGTCGGGAAGAATAATTGCTGTTATTTTATTTGCTAAGCAATCATTCAATAACTTACGAGCGTTTTCTATGACTTCACATTACAATTATTCATTACCTATTTCTGAAACACTTTATTTTAAACCTCCTAATTTTTAGCTAGCACTTTGGCGAATACTTTTTTGATAGTTCGATTTTCTTTATTTCTTTATTTATTAATAATTTCTATTATTTTTCTTTTTTTCAGAAAACAGCGTGGCTTGCTGCGCTAGTTTTCTCCTTTTCATTCGATTTTTTATAGGCATTCACTTTCCTTCTAGAATTCCCTGAATTTTGTGTTGCCCTGCTTTACAAATGAACATAATGCTAAATCACTATTACACTGAATATTCTATCACCATTTTATGGAATATTATAATTCGTTTTTGTTTACCGATTTGATTTATCTTCAAATAAATGAAGTCCGCGAGTTTTAATTAAAATGAGATTTTCCAAACAGTTCGAAAATCCTTAATTAGACTGACTGAAGTACTTTTTTCAGAATATAATTTTTTTTTCTCCAGAAATTCAATAAAGAAAACAATATTTTACCTGAACCATAATGATAGGACCTCCTAATCCATACAAATATTGATTTATTCTTTTGAAGAGTACATCAAACCATTTTTTCACCTCAGTCTGATAATCTAAAACGAAAAATTATTTTTATCCACAACCCGACAGATTGTACAATATTCAAAAATATTAATAAAAATAACCTACCATTATCATCGGTTCGCAAATTAATTTTAGGATGCAGCGTCATTAACCATGGTGGAAAGCCACCCTGTTGAAAAAAAAAATTTAGAAACCAAAGTAATCCAAGCAAAAGAAACTTGAAATAAATTATGAAAAAAATATGAGGGATACAATTATTATAAATGTATACATGTACAGCACTGTCACAAAATATTCTCGCAAAAATTATAATTAAAAATAAGACGAAAATTAATAAATGACTGGATAGCGAATACATTAAAGAATCCTTAATTTTTTGAGAGCACAATTCCATTGAAAAGTTTAGTACCAGCGTACGCAGACAACAAATAAACGCTTAAAAAAATTATTAAAATGATGTCCCACAAACTACAGTCAAAACAAAAATTCGAGGGTAAAAGAACAATAATTTATGGTTACTGAAACAAGTTAGTAACAAAAGCAATGAACAGTAGTTAATCGTAAATATGCGGAAGTACAGTGATAAGAGACAATTATTCAATAAATACTGAAAAATCAGAAGATATATTTTAATATCAGTAAAAGAAAAATAAAAAATAAAATTTCTGAAAAGCTTACAAAATCTCTTTCAGCACATACATAGGGCCCAGGCCTCAAGATAACCAACAAATCTTCCTGTTGGGCTAACTGCACAAAATATTCAATATCTTCTTCGCCTGTGAAACGGTACTCTCCTGGTGAGGGTTCATGAGTTGCCCACTCCACGTATCTGAAGAAAAGACAAAATTTAACTCAACAGTAGCAAAAAAATCACTATACAGCTGTATGTGAGAACAAGAAATATTTCCGACATCTATACAAATCGAATTACTATTCTTCGAATGAATATTTCAAAATATCCTCTGGTCTGCTTCTTCAAAATCCTTCAACCAATAGAGCAATGTCAGTCATATGACTTCTTTCGTAAACAAATCTCGCTGGTAGGAAGTTGTTATCAATATATTTAATTCATGCTTACGAACATGAGGACATTTATTACCGAAATAAACGAGCATATAATTAGTAGCATTAATACTACAGGCAAAATTGTATCCTTTCAAAGAGAAGGATACAAGGAATAAAATGAGACCAATAAGAAGTTTGAGTCTTTCGAAACAGAAAATTAAAGGAGAAGATGAAATGGCGAGTAACTAATACCTACTTATTTTTATATTCATTCTGTTTTTGAGTCATATTTTCAATTGTTTTTAGCGTTATTTCTACGATTTTTCATACCATCCAGATTTGTTACGTCAAAAATAATCTCTATAGACTAAAAAAAACAATTATGAAAATCCATCCAGTCTATCCCGAGACAAAGGAACATAAAGTTGAGAATTTTTTTTTTGGAATAAATTGTGTCTGTAACTCTTCATCTGTGCAATAGACTCATGTTTAACCCAGAAATGTTTATACTATAAATAAATACCGAACTCAGTGAAAAAAGTGAAGCGAATCTTTGAAATGAGCATAAGAACTAGTAAGCATTATACGAATATATGGGTGCAATAAAATTTTCAAGTTAGGTTCTTTTTTATATTGGGTAAATTGCATTTATTTTGGTTTTAGGCATATCATACATTAAAAATAGATAAAATAAAGTATTTTTATTTTTTGATAAAAAAAATTTTTTCTCAGTATAAATCTACTACATTGTCTATTTTTAATAAGTATATAATATACCTCAAACCAAAATAAATGCAATTTATCCCATATAAAATATAATTTGACTCGAAAATCCAATTCCACTCATGTTGTATTTATAATTGACGTGAGGTATGCAGTACGAGGACCAAAAAAGAACACAAGACTTCAATTCACTAAGAATATATTATGCAGACTAAAAACATACATGAGAATAAAATATGGTATCATATAAGATGGCGAAGCACAGCGCTAGCGATAACCAAAAGTAGGGGTAGCAATTTGTTAATGTAGTGGAATGATGTATGACATATATATAGTGGTGATGATGATGATGAAGAATGAGATGAGGTGGGATTTCCGTTACAACACCCCCCTGAAATTTTACCGTTTCGAATTTTTCATCATTGAGATCGCTGAAAGTAAACAAAAATGAAATTAAATATTACAAAAATTTTGCGAAATTACAAGATTCAAAAGACATATTTAAAATGGTAATAAAAGGAAAAAATAATTGTTGGTAATTGCTGTGCTTCAAAAAGTAAAATAATTCAATAAAAATATAAAATAATTCCAATAAGTATGTAAAAAAATGGTAACATGCAAAAAGTTTTGTAAATAGGAAAAAAAAGAAAAAAAAATTGGTAACATATGATTAATTTTATTTAAACGTGTGTTCGTGTATTTTTCTAGAAAAAGTAAGAAAGAAAGAAAAAAAAAATTCGATAAAGGAGATACGATGTTTAAATGTTTCTTCAATTTTGTACATTGGGTTTCCTTATCTTATAGATAGCTTGCATGCAAGCAAGGAACGGAAGAATAATATACACCACTTGTTGATATTATCTTTGTGGTTTTTCATTGTGTTTGAGGCGCCATTACCTGTATTCATATGACGATAATAGAATGCGAGAGTTCTAATCTTGTTTGCAGTCATGTAATAAGTTGTAAGAAGGAATTTTATCTTTATTATATTTATTGTTCGCTATTTCCTTTTTTGGAGCGTGTGAGAATTTGTATGTATATTTCTCACGCTGAGTTTGATGTTGGATGAGATTTCTTTTCTTTAATTTTTAGGGTTTTCACTTGCTCAATTTTGATGCCGTTTTCTTTGTTAGAATTCTCAAAGATGCAAGCATTTATTTATGACAAGTATTTTCTCAAATTATCACAAGCTAAGTATTCTTTTATAATTAGATAGGGGTATTTTTTCTTTCATAATTTTTACATATTTCGACTTCAAATTGAACTTGGGACAACTTGTAATTTTGCATGGGTATTATTCTTAAATAAACGGTTTTATTATTATATGTATATGTTCGTATTTTCAAGGATTTTGATTATTATATTTTCTAATTTTGTTCTATCCAAGGGTTTTGTCAAAATATCTGCTAGCTGATTTTCAGAACTTACGGACCTAAAATGAATTATTTTTTCCTCCATTGCTTCCAAAATTGAGTAAAATCTGATCATCAAAGCTCTCGATTTTTTCTGGCTTCCTTCAGAACATATTTTTTGCGTTGATACATTATCCTCCATTATATCCCCAGTTATTTTTTCCCCAAAAATTTCGAGGTGCATATATTGTAATACTTTAATTATATCGAGGGTGTCAAAAATGGCTATAATTTCAGCAGTGGTGCTCAATGAGGCATGAATTGTCTTTTTGCAACAATTCCAGTCTATCAGATCACCATTAGCAAATATCATATAGCTAGAGATCGATTTACTCTTTTGCAAATTATTAATATTTATTATATTTTCGTCTACCTGAGGGGCGTATGAAGCATCTATACTAGCTTGTATCCCATCCCCTTCAGATTTGTATGTTAAAGAATAGTTTTTTGTAGAGTTTACATATCTAAATATTCTTCGCACGTAGTTTTTCAAATTGTCATTCGATGAATTTTGAAAATGCGAGAAAAAATTGACAGGGAAAAGGATATCTGGTCTAGTAAGCCTGGCTAAATATAGCAATCCCCCTATCATACACCTGTATTCAGCATCATATTTTCCACCTTCAACTCTATCAATTTTCAAACCCGTCTCCATTGGGGTATTGGAAACTTTTGTTTCAAAAATTCCATATTTTTTTATCATTTTTTCTATATGTTTATATTGTGTTAATGTTATGGCTTTGTTTTCAATCGATCTATTTATCTCCAATCCTACAAAAAATCTTGGATTGTTAATAATTGTTATCGTAAAGCTTTTTTGTAATTCCTCATTAATCTTTGTTATGGACAACTGGATATTAGAAGCTATTAATATATCATCTATGTCGGCAAGAAATATATTAAATCATTATTATTTTTCATAACGTATAAGCATCTATCCGTCTTCATCCTTATAAATCCCATTTCCTTAATTTTTGAATCTAAGAGATCATACCAGGATTTACTTGATGTTTTCAATCCATAAATAGACTTTTTTAATTCAAGAACTTGATTTGAACCTATATTTATACCTTCAAGTCTTCTTACATATATTAGTTTTATTATAGGAGAGTTTAAGTATGCAGTTTTAACATCATACTGGACGAGCATCAAATTATTTTCATTAATAGTGGAAAGCAACCATCTTATTGTACTTATTGAGGCTACTGGGTCATGCGTTTCTGTAATATTATACTCTGTTCTATCCTTAAATCATCTTGCAACTGATCTAGCTTTAGGTTTAGGATTTCCAAATTTGTCATATTTAATAGTAAAGATCCATCTAGTATCAATTAACTTCTGACGATCATAATCCACAACTTCCCAAACCTTCATATCATCAAGAGAATTAAATTTGTCATTTATAACTTTTATCCATTGTTCCCTAAAGGGGTTAGTATTTATTTCATTATAAATTTTTGGAACACAGTCCTCTAAGTATGTTTTATGATAATTAATATTTACATTCATTACTACGGGGTTAATTATTCCTAAATCATATTCATAATCCGCTGCTTTAATTACTAAGGGTTTTTTAGCTATTTGTAGTGATTTTATATTCTGGGATTTGTCCACTTTGACATCGCAAGCTATATATGATTTCATGTCAAAGGGATCTCTCAAGCAGTATCCTGTATTAGTATAACCCATCATTATACTTTTTTCTGCCCTTGTGCCAATTTTGGATCTATTTTATCTTTTAATTTTGATTTTGATTTGGTTGCATTTTGTTTTCTTACTTCCAGTGGAATATGTCTGTAGGTAAGTGAACCAAAGACTTTAAAATTTTTTAAATTAGGCTTAATGCCATAAAACAATTCATATGGTGTTTTATAGTCAGGGTTAGCCTTTGTAGTCGATCGATTCATTAGATAAGCTGAGGTCACGACACCATATGACCAATATTTAATGTCTAAGTTGGCATCAATGAGCATGGCTCTTACTTTCCTCATTAAAGTCTGGTTTTGCCTTTTGGCCACACCATTCAATTCTGGAGAGTAAGGGACCACAAAGTCCATTGTGATGCCAACTTCACGACAATAATTGGCTAGTTTAGCATCAGTATACTCCTTGACATTATCACACTTAATTGTTCCAATAGGGAAATTAGGGAATTTATTTTTCATAAATATTATAATGTTTTTAAATTCTGTTGTTACCTGACTCTTATTAGTTGTGGGCATTACAAAAGTGTACTTCGAATAATGATCAATAAAAGTTAGTATGTACTTTTGATTGGCTATCAAAGGGGTAAATGGACCAATTATACGGATGATGTTATTTCTAATTTTCTGTTTGGCTTTGCTCTGATCCCATTATGACCTAATCTGGAATTGTTAGCTATACAGCATATTTGACAATTCCTAAAATCATCATTCCTAAAATTCATGTTTTTGGGGATACCTATTGCTAAATTCTTTCATTTTTGTAAATATCTTGCATACAGGTGCCCCAATCTTCTGTGTAATATCATTTTTTTATTTTGATTATTATTATTTTGTTGTATATCGTTTGTGTTTTCATTAATATTATTAATAATTATTTCATTATTTTCATTTTGACCCCCCTGAGGTGGGGTTGTATCTTCATTAGGTATATTATTTTCGTCTTCTTCCTCTATTTCCAATTCCATAGAAAAATTATCCCATTCATCATCTTCCCCTTGAGTTACAGGAACACAAATTTTTGTATTTTCATTATCTATTTCATCATATTCCATTTCACTATTTTCATTTATCATATTATTATTATTGTTTTTTTTTGTTTTTTTTTATATATTATTATTATTATTTAAATTATTTTCTATGTTATAATATATATAGAATATACCATTTTCCTTAAGGGCTGTTATTAAAATTTCCCCATTCTCGATAAAGTATATGTTAGCTATATTTTTTTGTTGATCTATGTTTATTATTCCTGTATTAGTTATTTTCATAGCAGAAATAATATCTATATTTAGACCTGGCACATAGTGGACGTCATTTAATTTAATTAATGATTGATGTTTTAGGGAATTTTCAATTTTAAGAATCATTGTTCCAGTATGAGTGGCATATAGAAAGACATTTCTTCCCGCACATTGTAGTTTAATGGGAATAACAATTTTTTTACATCCGTTAATTTATTTAAATCGGATGTTAGATGGACCTCCGCTGCTTCATCCAATATTACCTTATTTTTTAATTCTATATAATTTTCATTATGTTTGTTATTTGAAATTAATTTATTTAAAAGCCTTTCCTTCTGTTCAGATGAAAATTTCCTAACCATAGATGACGTCTTTACTTGTTGTTCAGGATTTTCCTTTTTATTATTGCTTGTATTTTCATTACTATTATTATCATTATTATTATTATTATTATTACAGTTTTGTGAAATATGACCATTTTAACCACATTTATAACATTTAATATTATTGGGGTTGTAATTTCTATTATTTCCCCGATAATTATTACCTCTATAATTATTTCCTCAATAGTTCTTTCTTCTATAATTATTGTTACCATTACCATTCGTATTATTATTATTATTACTATTATTATTCCCATTTGATCCATTATTATTATTAGTATTATTGGGATTATAATTTTAATTTCCATTTCTATAATTATTATAATTATTTCCCTTATAATTATTGCATCCTCTAAAATTTCCGTTTCTACCCCTATAATTATTATTATTATAATTCGTGTTATTCCTAAAATTGTTATTTTGTGTATTATTATTATTCTGTGTTTGTTTTTTTAGTGTTTGATCTAGAAACTTTTGATCAGCATCTTCTCTCAATATTCTCTTAAAATTATCAATATTCTTTTCATTTTTAGGTAAACTCTCAAACTGCATTTTTGCTAAAGCTTGCTCATAACATAAAGCCAGTTGTAAGTTTTCAAGTTCTTCTTCACTTACTTCTTTCCCACTATCTCTTACATCTGTTACCAATTCATCCCATTTTTTAAGGAAACCTCTCATGTTGCCTCCTGGCTGGAACCTAAATTCCATCCATTTGGCCTTAACCATATTTGCTGTTACAGTTGTTTTTGATCCATATATATTACCTAATTTTTTTAACATCATTATAGCTGTATTACAATCTCTAATTTGTTTGGTAATTTCATTCGATACTCTTTCTAATATAAACGTTTTAGCATTGTCCTGCATTTTGCAGTAATTGAGAATTTCACTATCAGGTCTAAAATTGAGATCATCTATGTGTGTGATATAAAGTTTTAAGTATTCGTGTTCCCCAAATATATCATAATATCCAGCTCCCCTTATTGCTGAAATAATCATTCTTCTCCAGTCTAAATAATATTTTCCGTTGAAGACTTTTTCTAAGGGTGCTTGAATAGGTTTAATATCATTTGGGGTGGCCATGATTTATTCTTTTATTATTTCAAAGCTTAACACACTTTCTTCTTTATTAATTATTATTGTATATTTTTTGTTTTCTAATAATCCGTTTTTAATTTTGTTTATTAATTCTTGTTCTTTTTCATCTATTTTATCATATTTTTGTTCACTATCACTTGTTTCCACTATTTCTGGTATATCCAGTTTTTTTATTTTTATATTAATTAATTATTATCGAAAAATCTATCTATAAATTTTTTCTCTGATTCGAGTGAACTATGTATTCTCGAAGAAAAATAATTAGGGGATGATTCTAAAATTTTAATATATTTGATACTACTTATTTCTTCTATTCTACCCAAAATATCTAGGGTGAAAGATTCCAATATAATTTCTCCTGTAAAATACGTATAAAAAGGGAGATTATAAGTTTCAATTTTTAAATTTATCACTTTCTCTCCTTCAAATTTTTCAACTAATTCTTTAAGTTCTTCACATTCAATTTTAAATTTTCCTATTTTTCCTTCCTTAATATTTATAAATTGGAACATATATATGTATATAAACAAATAATTTTTTATGGCCTCAAACACAATGATATATAACACAAAAATAATTAACTATAATGTATATTACCTTTTACATGTGATTTTTCTCATTGATTTATGTTGTGCAAATTTTTGGAATTTGTAAATTTCCAATTACACCGATTTTGTCTCCATTTGAATTTTGACTAAAGTTGGCACAAAAGTTGATGGTCTTCGATGTTGTAGATTCTCTGAGGAGTCTTCAATGATGGGAATGGAAGATTGCGATTGGCAGTTCTCTGAATCCTTTATCAGTCCTTTCTGGATTTATTGTTCATTGACTTCCAGGATCAGCCGTTAGTGAATCAGGAACAAAATTGATTTCGTTTTTCAATTTTTTGAAAAAATTAAAATAAAATAAAATAAAATTCGAGCTAAATATACTCGATGACACGATTAGTATTCGTGTAACTTCATATCAAAAAAATTCAACAAAAAATTTTTGCACAACAAATAAATCAATTCAAAAATTTAATTAAGTCTGCATTTGAAAAAAAAATTTTCTAAGCCTCCAAATTAGTGTTCTACCACAGCAAAAGCTACTATGATGTGAGGTATGCAGTACAAGGACTGAAAAAGAACACGAGGCTTCAATTCACTAAGAATATATTATGCAGACTAAAAACAGGTATGAGAATAAAATATGGTATCGTATAAGATGGCGAAGCACAGTTCTAGCGATAACCAAAAGTAGATGTAGCGATTTGTGAATGTAGTGGAATGATGTATGACATATATATATATATGTAAGTTCGTTGTGTGTCGCAAATCTAATTTGCACTTCAGAATAAAAATAGTGTGAGAGTTTAAAATTATAAATTATTTATTCACACGTAATTACAATAATGGTGAAATTAGAAAATTTGGATATTTCTTACACACGAAACAAACGAAGATCTATTCTGTTAAACTGGGTGTTGCGAGTGTAATTCAATACTTTTAAATTACCTCAACAAATAAGATAATTTCTGAATATTATCTTTCACTTCAATTATTACAAACACTTTAGAATTATACTTATTACTATTTCTTAATACTAGTGAAACCTAATGTCCATAACAACTCGTATGGACCCTAACGTCTCTACTCGACTGTAGGTTTAGGAATGACCATGTCTTCAAAATGAAGATATGACATTACTTTCGTTTCCTTTGTTTCAATCAAATATGGCCGACCAAAAAGGTGGCATGATACAGAACATCCGCCAAATATGATGACACATAATTGTCAGCATATCTGATGGTGTCTGATCGTGAGAAGCTAGGTGAAATATAGACGGCTATTATTCCGAGAATTAGGAATAATAGTTGTCTATAATTTGTTCGACACGTTTTTGTAGACGAACTGAATCGTCTGCAAAAATGGGATGGAACAAAGGTCCCCGGGTGAAAGAAAGCCCGAAGCTTCTGCTTCGTTAAATTTTGTGTTCCTGAAAGTTTCCTATCATTAACTACTATATTTAATTCTAATCATAAAACAATATTATCTTTTCACAAATATCCCTTAGTTTACGTTGCGGAATTGATCATCGCCTAAAAATATAAAATTTGTCATTTGAGCATAAAAATTTATTTTTGCAAATGGACTTGATGGATATAATTTGGCATAATCAAATTTGTTATGCTTTTTAATGTTAATTTATTATATTTTATTACACGAATAGACTTAAATTTATGTACCATCAACGATGTATTGCTCCCAATGCCAAATCGTTTATTTGATTGTGTGCATTGATAGCAACACAATTTATTTTTAGGTTCACGTAGACCAATATGGCTACTACGAGTGTTAATAAACTACACCAGCCAATTAGCAGTAGGTGTACAGTGTTTATTGTATCCTGGTATCCTAAATCAGGAATTTTCAGTTCTGCTGATTTCAGTCTTTCTTCGAACTTATGAATCGGAGTTATTGGTGAAATATAAGGTATGTTGTCATGCCATTTATCATTATAAGCAATCGACATATTAGGGAATTTGAACGATTGATGTAGGCAAAAATCAAGTTCTATAAATTGGTATTTTGTCCAAACTAACGGTAGGTGATGTTCAATGAGGATTTCTTTTTCTGGATTATTTATACAAGGGAATCCTGCTGGGATGATTGTTTCTGCGTTGTTTTCTCCTTGTAGCTGTTAGATTTCTACTATACACGGAACTGTTAGTAGAGTTGCTCCAGGCCATGAGTCGTTGATAGCTATACTGGTGCTTGTTTTTGTTACCGTGTTGACTGATATTAATGGATTCCTAGCATTTGTAATTGCAAATTGGTTCATTTCGATTTGTTTGACTACGATCTCATCATGATTTATCTCGCATTTAAATGTGCATTTCTTTATTATTTCCTCATATTTCATTCCTTGAAATAATGCTCTTGCACAATTGCCTTTATTATTAGTTGTGTGGTCTTGTGGGAGAAAACATAACAAGCCATGTTTGCCACAAAGGTCGATGTCTGTTCCTGTTATAATTCTTATTGACCCATCGAATTTGTTGTGGGATAAGATCGAAGGTTCTTGGTCCCAGGAGCAAATTTTGTTATCATGTGTTCGAAATGCTAATGGAATAAAGTTGTAAAGGTCGTATTTAGTGTGAAGATTTTGAAGTGGGATTTTTATTTCTATCTTTATTTTGTTTCCTGTTACATAGCAGTTTACTAATTTTGTTCGGTAATAGGACTGGATTGATTTTTCGTCTAGAACTACTGCGAAATTTGATTTTTCTGCTATTTTCTTGATTTTCAGTAGTCTTCTTTTAAAGTTGTTTCGTTAACAATTGCCACTGGTAGATGGTTGTTTTTACAGGAGAGGAACAAATGGCTTAGTTTAGCATTTTTGGTGACTAAACTAGCATGAAGAGTTCGAGCTGTGTCGAAGATGAGTTCTCTTCTGGCTTCAATAATTATTTCGTTGTTTTGATTTTGGATCGCGTCTTTTAATGCCTGAACGTTTTCTTTTAAAATTTTGGAGTTGTCGAATTCTAATTTTTCAAAATTTTTGATATATTTTGTGATATTTAATAATTCTGCATGGTTTTCTATCACGGATTCTCGTAGTTTTTCATATTGAGATTTTAAATTTTTCTCATTTTCTATAAAATTGTTGCCTTGAGAGAGTGTCATGACATTGCAACACCATGTGTCAAAGTCACCAAGAATTTGTAGTCCACGTTTGACTCATTTTGAAGGTTCTCTGTCGAATTCTTTGATTATTGCTTCGTTTATTAGCTTAATCTCCGTAATTAGGTCTAGGATTTGTAGTATATTTTTCGATCTCTGTATGCACCATGTATTTTCTCTGGATGTGCAACTTTGCAGTTTATTAATTTCTTCTAGCCATTCTGATGTTTCTATGTTCTGTCTTCTTGGAATTTTCAGACTATACACTATGGGAATTGTTTTCTCATAGGCCTTGCTGAATTTGTTTAGCTCGAAATAAGCTCCTGACGATGCACTAATTTTCGTTTTTAAGCTTGTGTTCTTCGTCTCGATTGTAAATGTGGTAATTATGATAAAAACGATAACGGCACGTTTTATCATCTTATGGTCTGAAATCATTACAAATCACATGAAATTTTGCTGTTAGACGCAGTATTTCATTTGTCGGTACATTATTTAGTTGTTATCATTTGACGCGAGGGAAAAAAAATTATAAGGTGCGAAAAATGTATATCGATGCACAATATTTTCTCAATTTTTATTTCTTTCTCATAAAAATATATATATGTTAGGAAATTACATCATCTGTGTTAGTGTGGGACTCTGGAATTCGGTTTGCACTACTACCATCAAGGGTAGGTCTTGGGAGATGGGGGACTCCAGTATATTTCGATTGTTCAGCAAGAATTCATCTCGCTTTACAACTCGGATATATATGGAGGTATCGCAGTCTTCTCGGTGTATTCGATCTTTTGGTTCGTCTTGATTTTCTCCGTCCTCGTCCATTTTTATTAGATTGAGTTCCTATTAGTTGTAATTTTTTTTTATTTTAGTTTAAATATTAATTTCCTCGTTGTTTTTTTTTATGAAACTTAATAAAAAATTATTTTACCAGTTCAACAAAATAATGATTTTGCGTACGGATTGTGCAAGCGAGGATGTTCTCCAAGATGTTCCAATGTATCCAACTCCGGCTGAGTTACGTGCGCTACCTAAGTTCATGGTTCCGGATAATGGGATGGTTGAGACTTCCGAGAGTTTCATGCTTATGCAAGTATCTCTCCCTTATCTGCGTTGCTGGTCTCCACGCTGTCCGTGTCTCTTCACTGGAGTGGTTGGTCTTTGGAAGATTTTCAAAGCTTTACACTCTTTCCTATCAGCTGATTACGGTCCAACAGGAGTGGACGCGTATCGAAAGAATTTTCCTGGTGACTCTTTGAATACATCGTTTGGATTGTGGAGGCTTGTGATGCCTCAGAGTTTATGTGAGTGTTGTTTGCAATCAATGGTCCAGCTTGCCTCACAGTTCAGCTTCCTGTTCCCAGAGGCGAGCCTATGGGGTTGGAAGGTACTGTGGTCTGCTTTTCAACGCTCGACATGAATCCATCTGATATTACTGGATATGCTGTCGGTTTGAATCTTCTGACTGCTGTTATAATGGCGATGCAGCCTCTAAATTTCGGCGCAAAAGTTCGGTTCGCAATTACTAACACAGCTTATGCCAACACGATCATGGATAGGTCTCAGTTTCAATATTTAGTCGACTATCTTGTTCGTTTTTACCAGCGAAAAATCGTAATCAACGACACGCCTCATTTCATTGAGGTTATTCGTGTGTTGGAGCCATCAGAGAAACTAACCATCTCTCACGATCGTCGTGTCCTGCGAGGAGCTGATCTGAGGAGTGAACCGAGTACCGGACCGTGCAAAATGATAGTGTCCAATCAGCGCATGTTTCTAGTTTGCTGACATCAGCGATTCAGACATTGTTCAGTTTCTCCAGAACTCGAACCGGCCGATCATCCTGAGGCAGAGGAGCAAGGCGAGGTCAAGCCAGAGGCTGGAGAGGCCTTTACTCAAGATGCGCAGGAGGATTGGTAGTTGGTGAGTTTAAAAAAAAATTTACTTTTTGATAAGAGAAAATATATATGTAAATGGTCCTTACAACATATCTTATCTATAGTTATTACGAATTAAATCACAAGTGTTATAATACAATGGTTCGGGTGGCAGTTCTGAGTATCTCTTTACGTATTCCTCTAAACTTAACTCACTCGGTTTCCTAATATCTTGGGGAAAAGGTTGAATAGGTAGAGACAACGGTTGTGTTATACTTTTTCCCTTATCACACCTATTGAACAATTTGCTTTCTTCTAAACGTTGTTTTTGGGTAATTAATTGAATCTTTCGTAAGGTTATTCTTCTTTTTTCTGGGTCTTTTAATTCGAATTTCTTTCTCCATTCTGAACAATCTTTTCTTTTTAATAAAGTTTCGTCAGTAAATGTCACTTTTTTACTATTTTTATTTTTATTACCAGATTTCTTTAATATTCCTTTTCATGGTCTTCCTTTTGGACGTTTGACAATGATTTTAATTTCGTCCTCTGATTCGTTTTCTTTTGATCTCTTTTCCTTCTTTGGTCTACCTCTTCTTCTTTTTAGATTAGGCTCGAGAATGTTTTCTTCATTTCCCGAATAATCGGATGTGGAATCTTCAATATTTGATGGTAATTTAGCATTACAACGGGCATTATAAGGTGTAAGTCTTCTTATATGCACTGTGTTGTCTGTACTATTTCCATCATCAGAGGTTATACGAACAATATAGTTTAAATCTGAAACTTTTCTTACTATTCTATATGGTCCCAAAAATTTTGGTTTGCCTTTTCCATAATTTATTGGTGCTTTTAAGAGAACTAAATCATTAATTTCATAAGAGATTTCTTTTCTTCCTTTATTATAGCGTTCTGAATATTTGATTGCATTCTCTTTATCAAAGCTCGGGATTGTTTTTCAAATTTTATTTGCTTCACTTATCTGTTCTTCTCTGGTTTTGCTGATAAGTGGTGATGGAATAATTAAATTTATAGGGGTTCCCATAGGTATGGAGTTAAATACATAGCTTACTCCTCCAATATTTATTCCTGTTACCACTTTTGATTCTTCATCAAGGGGAATTTGGTAATATCCCTGGTTAAGGTCGATTGTTACAAAGTATTTTTTATCTCGTAACGCATCCCAAATTTCAGGGAGACGAGGTACTCTACTCGTATCCTTTTTTACTATTTCATTTACACCTCTATAATCTACTAATAATCTATAAATTCCGTTTGATTTCTTCTTAACAAATACTGGGCTCTCATATCTAGAGCTTGCTCTCTTAATAATACCACATTCTTCGAATTCTTTAATTTTCTTTCTAATTTCTCTTTTTTCAAAAATTCCCATATGGTAATTTCTACGTTGAATTGGCTCGTCTATTTTCAAGTAGACATGTGCCGGTTTCAATTTTGTAGGTTTTACCTCGGCAGGTTCTTTCGTAAATATATGGATATATTTTTTTAGAATGCTTACTACTGCCTGTTTTTCTTCCTTCGTTAAATTCTTATTAATATTCACTTGTGTTCCTTCATTGTCGTGGATAACGCTGTCATCAGATCGGGTTATGTGGACAAGTTTTAGCATATCAACCTCCTCACCTTGGTTACCCGCAGTATCCCCCGACGTAATGCGTTGGATGCTGGGTTGGCCACGGTGGACGTAATTGGTCTGATGGTCCCGCATAGTCGGCTGTCGAAGCCTATAGCGTCCTAAAACTGTCCCTCGTGTGATCTGGGTGTCAAAGTGCGGACTGTAGAATCTTAAGGCTGGCCATCCTAAATCATCGACAATAAATTCGCCTTCTAAACCATAACTTGTTAAGAACCACTCATCTGGATCTGCTTTTCCCATATCTGGATCCAGGTTTACACAATATTCCTTATTTACTTCTATGCAGAAATCTTTGTCTGCTCTAATAAAACCTTCGCAATTTTCTTCCTTAAACTTAATTATACTAAATGTTTCACGCTTCCATGGCGGTCCTATTCTAAATAATTTCTTACTAAATAAAATATCGGCATTATGTCGATCTAAAAAGTCGTATCCGAGAAGTAAAGGTGTGGTCACCTCAGAGGTTACATATGCTTCCACATCAAGGAGGAGGTCACCCATTTTTATGGTGATTTCTATGACTCCTATGACGATTATTGCGCTGTCGTTAGCGGCTACCATACATACTCTTGCAGGTCTGATCACATTATCCTTTACAAGGTCATGTTGTACAAGCGTCACTTCAGAGCCACTGTCAACTGTTCCCTGTGTTTCATACTCTTCACAGCTCACAATGTTGCAGGGGACAATTAATTCGCCCTGACTAATTTCATCAATGCACTACGGATATGAATTTTCCGATTATGCGGCGCGTGTGGATCTAACACTAGGAGAGCAGCGCAGTCTGGATGATGGACGTTGCCATTACAAGCCCGAAAGTCATTGCCATTAACTGGTAGAGAGCAAACGGGCTCTACTGCAAGTTTTTTGGCTGTTGGGTGAAGTTCTGTTGTTGAATACTTGGAACTACATCTGGGGTTCGCAAGTTGTAAGAGGGTAATGCATAATTTGTTGCATTTGCCCATGGTTGTGGGTTTAGAATTGGGGCATTGTATGCCTGTGCATAACCATTCTGTTGTGGTGATCCATAAATGTTGAACGGTTGACCAAAATTTGATGCAAAGTTATTACCATTAAATCGTGGTGGTCTGAAATTTCTTTGCAGGAATTGAGGTGTAGCACGATTACGTAGTCTACAATCTCTGGAGAGATGTCCCCTTCTTCCGCAATTGAAGCAATTTATTTCCCTTGGAGGATATCTATCGTTATTTTGTTGACAGTAAGATTCTCTCGTTGGGTGCCTATAGGAATTTTGATTATTCTGTTAGGTTCTCTTTCTCTAGACTGCCTTCTTCTTGGATTATTATCATTTGCTTCGTTATTGTTATTATTATTTAGGTTTCTCTCTCTACGAGGTCTAGTTTCTACATTTTCATTTTCCATTGTCTGATTTCTGTTTTGGTTTTGATTTTGTTTATTGACATTCGGGGGTTTCCATCCTGCCTCTACCAATGCCACAATGACAGGGTCTGTTGGAGATATAGGTGGGGTGACTGGTTTCACTGGCTCTTTTTTCTCGGGAGCTTTTCCCTTCATCATTTCATCCATCTGTTTTGTTAATTTGGCGATAGTTTCTGTTGCTTTGTTCAACATCTCTTCTGTTTTCTGAACATCGGTTAAGTCTAAAGCTTTTTCTTTAAATTCTTTCCAATCCGTAAATGTTTTTGAAATTTCACTCTGTGTTTGGAGATTTTTGGATGCAAAGAATTTCCTCATTTCTCCTGTTAGTCTGGGGAGTAAGAGGTCACAGATTTTTTTCTCACTAATCGTTGCATCTAGTTGTTTATACAATTGGAAAAATTTTGGTACATTTGTGCTAAAATATGAATCGTTAAATTTCAATGATTTGATACGTTTTTTTACTGTATCTTTATCTTTTTTGAAGATAAGTGTTAAGATTTTCTTTACGTCTGACCAAGAAGTTTCTGGTGTTATTTCATTTTCAGCTGCGAATAGTTTGAGAGCTGTACTACGGAGGGCTATATTTAGATTTCTTATCATTTCATATTCGGTTGCTTCGAAAGTTTTTGGCTGAGTTTCGTATTCGAAAAGGAATTCAAGAATGTCTTTGTCGGGACCATTTGAAAAATGGCTCGGAGTCCATCTTTCTGACCTTTTCCAAAAATTGTTCATTGCTAGATTATGTTGCGTGTAGGCTTCATTTGCCGCTGCGAATCTTGCTTACTGTTGTTGTTGCAAGAGCAAGCGTGCATTATTTTCAGCAATTTCTTCTGGGGTCATATTATTTTTTGATTTTAGGAATGGGTTGTTTTTATTTTCAATATTTATTATATTTATGTACGAGGGTTCTTTTTGATCGAGAAATTCCACGCGTATTTCTGGGGGTAGTAAATTGATAGGGTCAAAAGAATTTTCCGCAGATGACTCTGGAATTTTATTTTTTAATTTTTCTATATTTTCTGGGCTTTGTACGTGAATTTGGACTGAGTGTTGAATTTCTGTTTGTGAGGACTTTCCCTGTCCTTGAGGGACTAGTGGTGACAAATCAGCACTAAACTGTGAGGGTCTGTCGACAAAAGTTTGGTTCAGTATTGATTGCTCTCCGAGGAAGATTTCATCTTTGTCGTTTGGGAGAGAAATCAGATGTAACCGAAATCAATTTTTTAGGTGACACGGGGTGTGATACTTTAGACAAGAGTTTTTCAAAACTGGAGCTAAGACTTCGTCTCGCTAACCTTCTTCCTGTCTCTTCTTTTTTCTTTTTCTCTATTTCTAACTTTTTTCCTTTAGTTTCTAGATCTTCTTCTTCTGTATCGGAGAAGACTTCCTCTGCTTCGTTGGGGTCTTTTTTTTTATACTTCTTGTTACCCTACGATAACTTTTACTTTCCTCGATTAATTTATCAAAATTACTTGTTCTTTCGAATTTCTCGGTGTTGGGGTTTGAGTATAATATATTTAACAACCAGTGTTTAGAATGTCTACCTTTGTATAATTTTTTCTGAAGTTCAATACGTGTTCTTCCTTCTATCCTTTTTACTTTAGCTGCTTTTAGCACACGATAGAGAAAAGAAGTGGACACTCGACTTCCCTAATGATTATCAAGGAGTGGGTAATTTTCTTCTTCAGACAAATTCTCATATAAATTTTTATGATGGTTTTCGGATTCTAAAATATTGTCTTCAGCTTTCGAATCTAAAATATCCGGGAGTGATGCACTCGTACTTTCACTTTTCTCAGACATTCGCAAGGGTTGGGAGATTTTACATTTTACAATATTATTTGCGATATCAATAACAGTTTCGAATTTTTCCGAATTAATGGAAGATAAATTTATAATTTGCTTACAGTTTGATGACGGATAATTTTCTGTAGTATTCTCTAGTTTATCGGAAGGTTCGTTCGGATTGACACTGTTGGTGAGTGACTTCTCGTTCTCTGCACTGTGGTTTTGGATACCGCTTGGGCTGACTTTGTTTCTTTTTGATGAACCGGATCTGGATTTTCGATCTATTTTTAAGTTTATTTTTAGATTTGTTTTTTGTTATTAATTTGTTTTTAAGTGATTTATTTTTATTTGTCTTGATCAAATGCCTGCAGTCCTCTGCAATAAAGATTTGATTTCGTAGACGTTTGTTTAATTTTTCTTTGATTATTTGAATTATTTTAGCCACGATTTACTTAATAATTATATGAAAATAATTTGCTCCAGCAAATTGCAATCAATTATTTGCGAGCTATTTAAAAATATATTTTTCACACGACTGAAAAATGTTTTTACGAAAAATTTAAATTTTATTTGAATTGAATTATTATTTTAAAATTTAAAATTTTACTTCCGAAGGTTTTTTTGTTCGGGCGCCAATTTGTTGCGAGTGTAATTCAATACTTTTAAATTACCTCAACAAATAAGATAATTTCTGAATATTATCTTTTATTAATATTTCACTTCAATTATTACAAACACTTTAGAATTATACTTATTACTATTTCTTAATACTAGTGAAACCTAATGTCCATAACAACTAGTATGGACCCTAACGTCTCTACTCGACTGTAGGTTTAGGAATGACCATGTCTTCAAAATGAAGATATGACATTACTTTTGTTTCCTTTGTTTCAATCAAATATGGCCGACCAAAAAGGTGGCGTGATACAGAACATCCGCCAAATATGATGACACATAATTGTCAGCATATCTGATGGTGTCTGATTGTGAGAAGCTAGGTGAAATATAGACAGCTATTATTCCGAGAATTAGGAATAATAGTTGTCTATAATTTGTTCGACACGTTTTTGTAGACAAACTGAATCGTCTGCAAAAACAGGACGAAACACTGGGTCAACGTTGAATGACTGCACGAAAGGATGAATGAATTTATCAATGAAAAATAATCGGAAGCGAGCTGCGAAGTCGATGACGATAACAAAAGAAAATGTACAGGTTAAGATTAGTCAAGAATGTTGTCATCGGATAAGAGAAGGAATGAATTTAATGAATGAAATGACGTTATTATAGATAAGTAAATCGCATGCAGTTCATTAATACATCGTAATAGCTTAGCCTAGGTCAAACATAAATAAACATGAAAAATAGTCAAAATCTCGCAAGTATGAGCGAGATTTGGTGTAATTTGGGAAAAGACGACATCGTCTTTTACATATATATATATATATATATATATATATATAGTGGTGATGATGATGAAAAATGAGATGAGGTGGGATTTCCGCTACAACAATAATATTATGATGCTCATTCCCAATTCAAAGATGGGGGCGGTTGTTTTCATATCCTTTAAAATTATATGAGTTTGATATCCAGTTATAGTATAAACATCATTGGTTTAACTCATACCACAGAGTATTAAATATAATAGAGGACGCATGTGTGACAAAAAACAGCACCACTTTCATGATCAAAATATCCTCCATTTTTAAGGTATCGATAATTATCGGCTATAGAACAATTCTGCTCAAACTGATAAAACACTTGACAGTTGCACTCCAAATGAATTTTTTCCATAATACAGTTCCTCCCAGATATTTCCTTGACCAAAGGACAGTTCCACGCCAAAGGTTTTTATTTTAAATATGACTGTTCCAAAAGGTGTATATAGCTGATCCTAAGGTGATCTACTTATTAATCTTGGTGTTATGGAACAACCTGGTAGTGGGGGCAGGTACATTTTTCATTTCATAACTCAATGAAAATTTTGACACCAAAAACTTAAATTCATATACCTATATTATGTAATATTTTCTATATATATATATATAAATAAATACTAATTTTTGGTTACCACTATACAGGTCGCAATTTTTGTCCATTAGTCACAAAATTTGGAACGAATATTATTAGTAATTGACCTATTGATTTTAGTGCGGATCGGCCGTATGGTATTTCTGGTATCGTTATTTTCATCGTTATTTTCATCTTTATTTTTGCGATAAAATTCTCAATTTTAGACCAATAGTTACGAAATTTGGAACAAAAATTTATTATGTTCTATTCTAACATGTTTTGAATTTTGGCAGAGATCGACTGGATAGTAATCACATTGGAGTTATTTTGGATAGGTATAGGTATACATAAGAGGGAGTGAGTTAAAATATTTTTGCACAGAACGGTACTATGTTGCTGAGCTTGGCCGGGCGGAACTGCATTATTGTTAGTTTTCAATTGGCGCGGAACTGTCCTAAGCCCAAGTCACTTTCTTCCAATTCGTGCAGAACTGTTGTAACCCTCAATTTTCAATTTTGGGTTAATTATGATTTCTGAATTGATAATTATATTTACTCATTCATTTTATTATTTAATTACTTGAAAAAAAAAATTTCTATTATCCGCTTCAACTCGTATTCCATAGGTACATACTATAGGACAGATTTTCGTTGTTTCCTGAAAGTTCTATAAGTTAGAAAACTTTTATCATTTGCTGACTACTCTTTAATTTTTACAGGTCTAAAAAATTCTTGTTTGTTTTTATTACTTCTTTGTTTTTTTATTTTATCCAATTCAGAATACGAGCAGATAAACGCATCATAAAAGTGGGGCGTACTTGATTCATCTTATAATGAATAAAAATCTATAATTAAAAAATTAACTGTCCAGTTTTGCTCAAACTAAAGGATATAAATAAAACTCACGTGGTTACAGCATTTAAGCCTGCAGCTCTGTATTTACGTAATCTGTCCCGCCAATATATACGAGGTACCCGAAAGTAATGCAACGATCCAGCGATATATTTAAATGGTTTTCCATCTTTCAGAAAAGTATCGTGCTCGTAATCTATGAGAAAAGATCTTCCTGTTTTTGGACCTACCGGCTGAACAGTACTAGGTATATGTGGTTTCACAGTTTCTAAGCTTCCCTGTAACAAGTCATTAAAACAAATAAATAAAAATAAGTTAAAAAAGTCTAAAGAAAAAAAAACAATAAAGAACTTTACTTGACCTAATCCTAATGTGCATCAAAAACTGTTTCGAATAATCGGGACACTATAAAATTAAAATTTGCAACCAAAAAAAAAAAACTGAACAATATACAAACCCAATTTTTTATACTAATACCAACATAGGGGCACAGACGTACGAGATAATTTAAGCTAAACCATGTGAAAAATAATAATCTTTCCATTAAAATTCTTCCAATTAAAAAATTTTGATTTCGACATTTTAAAACTACGAGAATCGAGTAAGAGAGAAATTAGAAACACAGCTATCGTGGATATCATAGATTTTTCTTATACAGCTGAGGGTGAACAGTCAACATCACTAACACCTACTCCCTCATAGCTCAGTCGAGTCAATGTAAATAAAGAAATTTTATTTACTTCTTCAATTTTAGAGCTATCTATTCTCAGCTTACTAAAGAAAATGGATAACAGAAAACTTACTTCAAATAGATAAACAGTAAAAATAACAATAAAATAATTTCAAAAACAAAATCAGGAAGAGAGAAATATCTCTTGCAGGAAATTGAGGTCGAAATCTCCCTTCATTCAGCCCACACCCTAGCTAATTATTGACCGCAGTGGCTTCATCATATTTTCGCCCCCCTTATGAATTATTTCCCTTTTTTATGATTTTAGCTCCCTTTTTGCGCCCTTTTCGCTTACGATAGGGTGGTTCTAGCCACAGAAACTCGCTGCTAGCCCGCCACTGCCTATGCCCCATTTGTTATTTTGAAAAAGAATAGGGAGTACTGGGTTAGTTTTCCTATTAGAGTTATATTGATATAGAGTATTTTGCACCAATTTACCAGTTTTTTCCCTACTTTGTAACAACTAGTATGATAGTCAAATAATCTCATCGCACAGAATGTAATATCTAGTTATACACATAATAAACGACTCCAAGAAGGAAGAATTTGCTGCTCTAAACATGTATTTATTCAAATTTACAGTCTGAACCATTTCAATTTTTTATATAGTTCATAATGGTGCAAAATTTTTGATAAATAATCGCTCTTTTTCTGAGTTTTTAAATTCGTTCACAAAATTCTACTTATTGGCTTTTATTTTAAATCGAAAGTTACTGGGACTAAATTTACTTTAATAATATCTTACGATGAGATGAAGAACACAGAATTTTTTTTAAATTGGTCATTTATCCAAGCACTCTCACCGAACAAAATCAACTACACAGTTTCTGAAAATCATCATTTTCTTGCTTCATTTCTTCCCATAAACATGATTTTAACAGTAGTAAAAATTTTTTTAACAGTTCTTTTTTCGCTTATTGAGGTCAACTGTTTCTACCTCTAATGAGTTACTTCGGGTCAGATGGAAATTGAGACAGAAACCCAATTATCAATAAAAACGGACAAAAATTTATCGTCAAAAAAATACATATTCTACTCAAGTCAACTGAAAGTCAAAAATATGGCCTAAGATCACTCAATTTAAGGGGAATGATTACTTGAAAATATTAAACCTGGGATAGGGAGGTAATTACAATTCTCAACTATTTTTTCACAGTAATCACCTCACACTTTCGTTTAATGCCATTTTTGGATAATACAAACAAAATTAAATAACTTATTCTATTTTTTAATTTTTACAGAGTTATTTCCTTTTTAAAAACATTTACTTGAAATAACTTTTAATTTATTATATTTTGTATTTTTTAGTGTGTGATTTTATTCAGTTGAAACACCATTTTATAGTGAATATAAAAACCATAAAGTTCAGTGATACAAGCATGGCAATAAGAATCTGGATAAAAATATGGAGATACAGCAGATAAAAACAAAAGTGTGTCCCAGGACACGAGGCAGAAGTGAAACTTCTATTACAAAGCCCTTCATATCGTAAACATATTTCCAAAATGTGAAAAAGATAAAAGAAAAAATCCAGAACATCTAACTTTTTCTTTTTTTGTGAACTGAGAGGAAACACCCCAGACCACTCATTCACCTCCAATCGACATGAAATTAAGGAACCTCAGAAAACAAATGTTGTGACTTAGTACACAATGAAATATGAAAAGTCCAAATTTTGCTTCTTTTGAAGCCCTGAGTATTGAAGCGTTGGAGGTAAAATTTGATATCAGCATCCCAAAAAACATACCTGATAATGTATTACAAAATAAAATATGAAAAGACAAAATTTGGCACCCTTTTGAAGCCCCTCGATATTAAGGAGTGGGCCAAATGAAAAAATGAACACCAAATTTTAAAAAAGTGCCTTAAAAACCATACCCGATGACTAGGTCTAGGATTTTTATGTTGTAAAAATAGCAGAATATGCGCTTAAAATATGCACTCATTCTTGTTGAAATATGTTACAAATATGCTCTGAAAAATGAAATAGTTTTCTTCGGCTTAATGGATAACGAGAGGAATTGGAAGGGAAGTATAAAAAAAGTATGCAGGTGTTCACGCCAAAGTTATGAATACAGGTAGAAAGTGGAGCTTGAAACTTTAGGAAGATACATCGTACAAACACACCCATGGATAACAAAGAGTGAAAATGTTTCACAGCAGAAAACATACAGTACAAACACAGTTTGGAATATGTAAGTATGGGCATGCTCACAATGCTAAAAGTTTGTTTCTTGGTTTTTTTTTTTTAAAGTTGCGTTTAAACAGATTTTAATGTGTGAAAACAACAATTATTGAAAATTTGTTTAGTCCATTTTTCCAAAATATTTTTTAACAACACAAAATATGTCAAAATATATCGTAACAAATTAAGCTCATTTGATCTATAAATTGATGATTCGCAAAAGAAACCGCAATATTCCCTATAGGAACTAACAGGAAAACATGTCAAAACATAAAAATCCTAGCCCTAACGATGACGCATCATACAATACAATATGTGAATTAAAAATTTTGCGCCCTTCTGAAGCTCCTAGAGGTTGTGGAATTAGTGTAATGAAAAAATCAAATCAAAATTTGAAACCAACACCCAAAAAACATACCTAATGATGTACCACACAATACAACATGTAAATTCAAAATTTTTCCCCTTTTTGAAGCTTTTGGGGGTTGAATAATGAGTCTAATGAATAAATGAATGCCAAATATGAAAGCAGCACCCAAAAAACATACCTAATGACGTATCACACAATAATATATATAAATTCAAAATTTTTCCCCCTTTTGAAGCCTCTGTGGGTTGAGGAATGAGTCTAATGAAAAAGTTAATGCCAAATTTGAAACCAGCATACAAAAATCATACTCGATGACATATCATTCCATACAATTGTAAATTCAAAATTTAGCCCCTTTTGAAGCCTCTGGCGGTTGAGGAATGGGCCATCTCCTCCCAGAGAATGTCACCACAAAGAAGAATGAGGAAAGGACTTCCATATAGATAGCTTCATTAACTTTTGATGAACACGCATACAGTCAAGCACTATGGTACAATGTATTAAAAAGTTGACTAGTTTTTTCCAACTCAAAAAACACGGAATCAAATTCCAGCTCCAGCATAAAATTATTCAGATTCAAAAAATTATTTAAAAATAAATATGAAAAATAAATAAATAAATAAATAAATAGTAAAAAATAAAACAATTCCTCCAGAAAATCACATCACTGGGAGAGAAACAATTTGAATATATACTCTGTTCACGATAAGAAGTGTGTGACGTCATAAACCATACCCACTCTTATCTGCTTGAAATACAACAATGTTTACTCCATAAAATGATGCTTATCATGGTATAATAATGTGTATTGATACTTTTTCCTCTCTTGACAACCAACCTCAACATCTATTGGTGATTCTGACATCAAGCACTTCTTAGTTGGAAGGATCCAAACAATTCGGATCAGAGATCCTTTTTATGATCAATGATCCAAGACACAAATCATCTCTATTTGAAGTATCTGTGATCTGTGATTTGAATTCTATTGACAAAAATTACACATTAAGTAAACTAAAGTATCAGTATCACTTATAAATGTATGTTTTTGGACTATGTCAAGGTATAATATTAAGCAATTTGTTTTTTGTTTAATGAAAAATAATACGTTAATGAATACTTTAAACACATGATTTCATTCCTATGTATCATATTGTACATGTTTCTCATTCAAATATGCATACATTTTTGTATGTGAACAACACATATCAAGACATATACATACATTATTAATGTGTAAACATTCTTGCTCTCTAGTCCCCTTCCTCCCGGGTGTAAAAAAATATTAAATATGAAAAAGTTGAGATTGCATAAAAAAACTGCATGGCGTACTGTCCAATTTTGAATTCTGTTTGTCATTTAACACACACACACATACACTCACAAGCAGACATCCATGGTAAGCTGGCAGCGCTCAGCTGAATGTTTACACATCAAATATGTGAGGGGGGACCCTCGCACGCCTTTTTTTTATACTAGAAATGCCTAATTTGAGTATGTGAGTACATTGTACATACAATCCCACATATGAATATTTATTATACTGGATACACCTAATTTGAGTAAGCAAATTAGAGTACACTGTGCATATAATCTGATTCTTGAAAGTTAAGATTCACCTTAAGAGTGTGGATAGTAAAGTAATTAATTAATTAATATTATTCATTTTTGATATTAATATACTTGTGTAGGCGTAACATATCAAGAGTATTGTTCAGATACAACAAACCTCTTTTATGTTGTTACAACTAGTATTTTATAGGTTTGGAACCAATTACCTTCTGTACCTATGACGCATAAAATTGAGTGTATGACACATAAAATCGTGTATATGATGGATGAAAAATTTTATGTTTTATGTGATTTTACACAGATGTTAACACATAAGGAGACGTATGCGTCAAAATATGTGTAAAATGCATTAAATTAGTATGCATATAACGCACAATATTGGGTGTATATGTTGCATGCATATTCTATCCATATGTATACATATACCTACTGCAGTCTGCAAATATGCATTAAAAAAATGTGTGTGAATGTGTAAACAGTCTCATTTTACATACTACATATATGCATATCTTTTTTTAAATGAACATTTTTTGCCACTAACAAATAATTTTCTAGGGAAGGATATGAAGTATGTATTTGGATCTTTTTCTCAGGATCCGTTTTTTTCAAATTTTCCAAAAAAAAATTAAAAAACTGGAAAAAAGAGGTTTGTCTTATTTTCCATAAAAAAGGTTAACTAAGGTCAACACAAAACACCACCCAGGTTTGTTTTGATGTCTTGAAACTGAGCTTGGTTTCAACACAATGACACCAACCTAGCACCAGCTCACACCTCCTCTCAAATAGGGGCAGGATTGTGTCACCCCAAAGTAATACTCCTGACATTTTTGGGGCAAAATAATATCTACATTATAAACACCAAAATGACACAGTGGTAAATAAAACGTGAAGTTTGTTAATTGGCGGTAATAGTATCTTGAATCATATTTTTTTTTAAATTGAAAAGGAACTGTAATTCGTCTACTCCTGGTATAGGTCACACATACAGATAATACTCACTTTCAACCCTCCAAATCCACCATTAACAACTCCTTCACTTTCACACTATATTAAAAATATTCTCCTAAAAAACCACATCACCATAGGAGAAACTGGCTAAAAAGTAAAAATACATCAAACAACCGACCATAGACAAAAAATACATATTTTCAAGTCCCCAAAATCCACCAACCAAATCCTTCATTTCCATGCAATATCAAAACAATATACTCGAAAACTCAAAAAAAATCCTTTCTGTGATAACGTCATTACACTGGAATTCCCAAAATGCACGCGTCTCCTTCACACAGAGGTCATTCAAAGTCAATTATATGGAACTCTGTAGTATAACTACCACAGTAATTTAAACATTTTTGTTCGGACATGCACAGGACCTATCAATATTTTTCACTTGATTCGAATTAAAAATCGTTAGTCATTGTTGACAAAATTATAAATTATTTGAAACAACTGTTGGCTTTTTTTTAAAATACGAAAGTAAAAAAATTTGAATTTCGGTTTTCAAACACAAACTAGGTCAAGTAATTCCGTACGATTTTTTCCACCATTTGCTAAATATTTGCCACAAATTCAAAAAAAAAGAACGAATTATATTTTTTTAATGACAACACCGAACAACAAGCTACATCACGAGACGATGTGGCAACAGGGTTTTTGCTTTATTTTTATATGATTTTTTTTTTTTTTTTTTTTTATTGGGGTTTGTTTTATTTGTTACGAAAAGTGACTCTAGGGTGACATCATTAACATCAACTATGAATAAAAACTGGAAATGAAAAAATACGAATAATTCAGAAATTTCGGAAGTATTTTCAAAAAGAAGATAACTGTTGAAAGGAAGCGATACAGCTATATATATTTCATTTAATAATACTTAACAAAGATGAAACAGTTAAAATTGAAACATTATTGTCAATTGTCACATTTTCCATAAATAATTTATCGCAAAATTAGAATCAAAAAAATAAATGGTCACAGATAACATCATATAAACCGATGAAAATTTTATTTTCATTTTTTCACAGTTGAAAAAAAGAACATAGAACACAGGCTGAAGAAAATGAAGAAGGAAAAGAAGAAAAATAGCGATTTTAATGGGCTTTTTGCTTGCAAAAATCCTAAAAATAGAAATATCAACAATTGCAAGTCTGTGACAGAGCGAATGTCTCTAGGGTTCCATTTATATTCGAGTACCTAGAAAAGAATTTCTGCCTTGTTTCATCCGATTCAATGATTTCATGAAAATTTCACGAACATCGCCGGAGAATGATTAATGATTCAACAAAACACGACCGAAATAAAAATGAATCGATTCGAGGAAACTTAAATCATGAGAAAAACAAATATTGGGAAAATAACCATAATACTGATTTGAGAAATACCTGGTAAGCCATTATCTATGTAATTTGCCTTACATGGAAGGACTAATGATTTTGATAACGCGGCCTCTTTCTCAACATTCATCCTCCCCTTTTAACAGTTATGATTCAGATAAAATGATTATTCTACGTACGGTAACATCTGATTGATCTCGAAATATCATAAATCAGTAAAAATATGATTTTCTTCCAAGTTAATTGTATATTATTCAATTTATGCGGTCGAATTAATTATTTAACGCAATCACGAATCAAGTTGGTTCATCAAAAGAATCAAAAAAATAAAATTCGTTTACCACCGAAACTTGCTTGCGTTTAAGCTTGAAATTAGTTCCAGTTTCTAGTTGGAAGAGAGTAGGTATATAAGATCAGCTAGATAGATTTAAAATTTCAGTTTTTCCCGTTAATGTCGCAATAATTTGCATAAGAATTAGTTTAACGAATTGAAAAATTCTCAAATGATAAATATTTTGAAAAAATACGGTCATGTTTGGATATAATGGAAACGAAATCAAAACGTTCAATAAAAATAACGATATAGATTTTTTGGGAAAAAATTATTTATCTTACTTTGAAAACTTTTTTTGTTATAACCTTCATGTTCAAATTTACTACAATTAAACTGCGAATGAACAGTCTACCTAATCCAGCAAAGGGTAAAAAATGAAAACCTAACTCACATTATTATTTATTTGTTTTAGTGATTCACTTCCCATTTTTCTAAAAACTTTAGGGCCCATATTCACAAACATCACTTTAAGCTCCCTTCACTTAAATTTCACTTCAAAAAAGTTTTTTGCACAATTTTGCTTTTAAAAATGTGGGAACATTGTGAAATTACCACTCACTTTCTTCTCAAGAAAGCATTCTAAAACAAAAGGGAATTTCTGGGAATCTTTGCTGTGAAGCATTTCAGGCACCGATTAGAATGTAGATTTTTCACTGTGTATACAGATCATAAACCCCTAACATATGCCTTCACACAAAAAGCAGAACTAGCCTCCCTGAGAACCCAACAATTGAACTATATAGACCAATTAACTACAGATATCCAGAATATAAGTGGAGAACTCTACAGTCCAATTGATGATCTAAGCAGAGTCAAGGCCATCTTGACACCTGCTTAACTTCCTTATGCCAAAATAGCTAAGGAACAGTTAAAGGATGTAGAATTAGAGGAACTGTTATTAGATGAGGGTACAGTCATACGATTGAGACAGAGGAAAATTTCTGATACTGATGTACTACTAACATATAACATTAGTACAGGTAAGAATAAACCATTCTTACCAAAAAAGTATCTCAAATTAGTTTTTAATAGAGTTCACAGCTTATCGCAATCCAGACCAAAATGCACTGTTGGACTTGTATCATCAAGATATGTACAGCCTCGAATAAAATCTGACTGCAACAGACGGGCTCTTAGTTGCTTGAATTTCTAATAGTCTAAAGTAGGAAGACACACTTGTTTGTCCCTAAAAACTTTCCAACAAACAGAGTAGTTTAAGACCGTTTATATCAACTTGGTGAGCCCATTGCTCCCTTCACAAGGAGAAAGATACTTGCTGATAATGATAGATAAAACAACTTATTTGCCAGAAGCAGTTCCTCTCCATGAGATGACAGCTCCGACTGTAGCTACTAGGTTATATGATACCTGGACTGCTCAATATGGCATGCCTAAATTCATAGTTACAGACCAGGTTTGCAATTTGAAAGTTTCTTCTTCAAAGAGTTATTAAAAAAGCTTGGTCTTCAACATAGTCATACCACAGCTTAACATCCTTAAGCCAATGGCAAAATAGAGAGATGGCATAGAGTTGTAAAAGCATCCATCATGACTTATGATACTAACACCCATATTCTAGAACAATACTTAAGTACAGATTTGCTACTTAAGTAACATTTTATCTGTGACTACCATGTATAAGTATAGGATAAACCTGGTCAAACGAGTACTAAAGTCTTACCTAACATTAAGAAATGTACTAGAATATGGGTGTAATAGATGGGGTGAAGACTTACTAACTATCCTCTTAGGATTTTGATCTGCTCTTCAATCTGATACAGGACATTCTGCAATGCAATTAGCATTTGGCAAAGAGCTATGCCTACCAGGGAACTTTTTTAAAGAATTGAAAGAAATTAGCTTTGAAATAATGGTTCAAAACATACAAACCAATGCAAATAATTTTCTAACACAGGCAGCTCATCATGGCCAGCCCAAGATTTATATCTCCAAACATTTGGCCACCACATCATATGTGTTTGTAAGAGAAGAAAAAAAAATCTGTGCTAGAGAAACCATACACCCATCCTTCTAAAAAGGGTATCAGGTGATAACAAAAACATAGCAGGCAAACCAAAATCAGTTTCAATAGACAGATTGAAGCCTGCATACATAATAAATGATGACAGAAAAACTCTCCAAAGAGTAACGAGATCAATGTACAAATAAAATGAGAATGAAAGTATACAGACAGATTCGTCCGAAAATAGTAATTCACAATAAGTAAAGGAAGATTTAATTGAAAAAAGTGATACATTGCAAAATTCTCAAACAGAAAATTCACAAACAAATAAAAACAAAAAATCAGACAAATTCTCTGACGATGTCATAACAAATTTGGACCCAATTAGCCCATGAAAGAGAGGCAGGCCTTTAGGAAGTGCAAAAATGAAAAATCAGCATCCAAAGGGTATGTCTGAACTTAGTGCAGAGCACATAGAAAAATATATCTCTGAAATTAATATCTAGAATAGAAAAATCAGACCCCCTAAAAAATGACAAAAACAGATTCTCACAATATTAAATTCCAATGAATAACAATAAAAGATAAGCTGGAATAAACAAATCCACACGCTATTGTAATCAAAACATCGCAACATGTTTTTGTTGTCAAACAAACACAACAAACAAAACATCTTAAACGATATGACATTAATACATCTGCAATAATTATTGTCATGAGATCAAAAATTTCACATCTCAAACTACATTTTTGTATAACTTAGCAGAAAATGAACAGAATTTATCTGGAAGACTTTCATTAGTATGAGAATTTTTACTGTTATCCTATCCACAAATAGAAAACATTCAGATAAGGTGATGAAATGACACTGTGATTGATCAAAAAATCTTAAACAGCATTAATATACTCAATTAGCCCCAGTAGACATGCTACATATCATTTTTGCAGTGCAAAAACTGGAGGGGTAGCTGTGGGGATCATCAACTCGTATGAGGTACAGGGGTTTATTCCCAACAACAATTGCCCCCAAAATGCTAGCTTATTTTTCATTTACATAAACATTCAACAAAATAGTACACACTTGTATGTTTGTATGTTCCTACCTGTATGTACATACAGGTAAAATACGACATTTGTACTGTGACTAATCAATAGATAAAGATCTCAGCAATGTCACGGAATGGTAGCAAACATCTTAAGCTGTTCCTTATCAGTTACTAATAAGAAACGATGTAATTAGATGATGCAATAACATATGTATATGTACGCACGTGTGTTTGTGTGTGTGTACGCCAAATCCCCCACATAAACTCTCGAAGCTGGACACAAAATTACCAGTATTTGCCCAGATTTTGGCTTCCCCATAGTAAGTACCAAGTAGCAGAACACGCAAATAGTTGTTGGCTACCTCCTTGTTAAGAATACTTCTTCAAGACAAAGTATTCCACAATATGAATTTGAGTTATTAGTGTCAAAATTTTCCTGAGGCCATGAAACGGGAAGTATATCCATTTCCAATCCTGGAGCTAATGCCGCATCAAGCATAAGTAGATTTTCTAAAGAAAACCTACTTAAAAACATTTAAGTGCGACATTTTTTTTTTGTTTTTCATGATCTATGTACATTCTTAAGTCATTTTTTAGTTTATCAAATGTCATTTCATAATACTTACACAATGAATAAAACAAGCTCCAAACAGAAGCACAAACACCACCAACATGGTAAGAAATGAAGTTAATAAAAATGTTTGTTCTTTCAAAGGTAATTATTTAAGAGAATTAACAAAAAAAAAAAAAAAAAATCGCGATCATAAATAAGCGTGCTGCAGGAAAAGCAACCGTACGTACTACGGACACTGTAACTAAAGTCGATATGACTGGCTGGCCGGTGCGAATAACGCTCAAACTAATTTCATGGATAGACTAATGACTAGAAACAATGGCCGATAATTGCTATTCGACGCAACCCGTCCAATGTCTCAATATGATACGGCTGCCATCGCCCATGAGAAAAGATAATGTTTTCGCACGGTCGTAGTCCATTTTCTCCATTTCTTCTTCATTACGTTTCAAACAATTTTTTAATCAAAACATAAATATGTGAATGAAACATCCGGACGCAAAATGCAGGTAGGATGAATAGAATTTCACTGGTTTTCACATCATGCATCATTTCTGGGATCGGCCAAAAGACTTGTCTACTTTTACTCTGAGTGAAATTTCATATTCAGACAACTGTCAGAGAGCGATGAGATAAAGGCATAACTAAAACGACAAAGGATGCTGAGAAAATTATCAATTTCACTGTCGGAGTAATTGGCGGAAAATTAATTATTTCCACCCAACAGAGTAGCCAGACAGTTTCAGAAGAGTTGAGCTGCTACCAACTTTTAAGTACGACTCCACGCCATAAAAAGTCGTGAATGAATTCATTAAAAGTTAAACAGTCGACTAAAATACTCAAAATTGGCGTATGTCACCTACCGACAAGTAGACAGTCAACACATACTGAAAAAGAGATTTATTATACAAACATTATTCAACGATAGGTAACTCCACTAAAACGCTCAAAATTATCGTATGTCACCAACCGGAAAGTAGACAGTCGACACATACCGAAAAAACCTAGTGCAGAAAACTTCGCTAGAAAAAGTAGGTTTTCGAGAAGAAACGTTATGATTTTTGATGGTCGCATTAATTGTCTGTAAGTTCATATCCGTACATGGTAAATTATGATTGTATAAAATTTTTTAGCTGCTGACGAAATATTAGAAAATGTGGCATTATTCTTGAAATGAAAAATTGATTAAGATGATATAGTATGGTAAATAATCATAACATCAAATAAAATCAAAGAAATACAATAAATTTATAAAATAAAAATAAATAAAACACGAACACCTGGATAACTTTTGTATAAAGAAAAGTTCATGTAAATTAGAAAAAAGAGGGAAAAAAAGAGTACCATCCGGTCGATGCGCACCAAAATTGTTAGCATTCAACAATAAATTATAATGAATATTTATTTAAAATTTCGTACATAGGTACGGTTCAAAAATTCCGCACTTTATGACCAACATAAAAACAAAAATAGCGGTACCGGAAGTACCGTCCGGTTGATCTGCGCTAAAATTGGTAGCTTACTACAATGAATTGAAATAAATATTTATTCCAAATTTCGCGGCTATTGGCACAAAACTGAGCATTTTATAGCTAAAATAAAAACAAAAAGGGTGGTACCGGACGTACCGTCCCGCCTATCCGCACCAAAATCAATAGATCTGGTCCTTAGCTTAGAACAAATGTTCGTACCAAATTTCGTTATTATCGGACAAAAATTGCGACCTCTACCAGGGAGAAAGAAATTGACTTATACATATCCATCTTTCTATTTATCTATATATGTATGGTATATATGAATTTGAATTATTGGTGCTAAAATTTTTCTGAGGTCATGAGCCTAATACCGCACCAAGCGTAAAAAGTAGATTTTCTAAAGAAAACCTACTTAAAAAGAGATCTATTACATAAACATTATTCAACGATAGGTAACGCTTTTTGAGTAGGTTCTTCAGAAAATCTACTCATTACGCTTGGTGCGATATTAGCCCCCAGGATTGGCGTGGGTACGTTTTTCGTTTCATGATCTAAAGAAAATTTTAGCACCAATAACTCAAATTCATAATTATGTATATACACATAGATAGATAGATATAAGTTCATATCTTGTGCCCATGGCACAGGTCGTAATTTTTATCAGATAATTACGGAATTTAGTACGTACATTTATGCTGAGCTAAGGACCAGACCTATCAATTTTAGTGAGAACTGGCCAGACGGTACTTCGGTACCATCAGTTTGTTTATATTTTGGTTGTAAAATGCACAATTTTGCACCAATAGCCACGAAATTCGGAATACATTTATTTTAATTAATTATAATACGCTACTAATTTTGACGTGGATCGGCCGGACGGTACTTTCGGCACCGCTATTTTCGTTTTTATATTGGTCACAGATTGCGGAATTTTGGAATCATATGTAAGAAATATGAAACAAATATTTATTATAATAAATTTTAGCATGCTACCACTTTAGATACAGATCGACCTGATGGTATTTCCGGTAAAGCTGTTTTTCCTCTATTAGTGCATTTTCCAAAGGAAAATACAACTATTGCATTCAGTGCAATGACTGGACCTGGGGGTGGGACCTGTGGAAAAGCGCCGATTCTAAGTCGTAGATCACGAATATATAAGTCACTCAAATTCTTCTGTACACTATATGTATATTTCCACTTTTTGCTCATTTTGGAACTTTTTGGAAGTCTGTGAACCCTCCGCTGTTCGACCTATGGCAATGAAACTTGAGGTAGTGTTAGAAATATTCTTGGGTTACACATTCGTGTTAAAATTTTTAAAATTCATTCGTTAGTTTTTGAGGAAGGGGTTCTCAAAGTGTTACAAACACAGCATGTTGTCATCACGATAACTCCTGTAAATTTTTAGATTTTCGCTTGAAATTGTTATGGTAGTTTTATACTATTTGGGACTGGTTTGGTATTGAATTTGAGCGAAATCGGTACTGGTTTTCGAATGGCAGCCATTACAAATTTGACACTTTTTTTACTGATTTTGGCATTTTTTGGGATTCTGTGAAGCCTCTGCTTTCTGACTTATGGCAATTAAACATAAAGATAGTGTTAGACGCTTTCATGGGCAACACATTCGTGTTAAAATTGTTGAAATTCATTCAGTGGTTTCGGAGTAAGGGGTTCTCAAAGTTTTGCAAACCCACAATGTTGTCATGACGATAATTCTCGTAAATTAAAGGATTTTGGCTCGAAATTTTTATGGTAGTTGGAGACTATTAGGGACTGGTTTGGTTTTGAATTTGAGTGAAATTGGTCAGCTGGTTTTCGAATAGTAGCCATTATAAAATTTGACACTTTATAAAATACACACTTACTGCGGTTGATGCGCTGCAAAGATATTTTTCCTTCTTTTTTTTTAAATTTCCATGAACTTTTCTTTTCGCCAAAATTATACACATGTTTATGTTTTCTGTTTTTTATTTTATAACTTTATTATATTTCGTGGGGACATCACTCGTATGAGGTATTAGGGGCTCGCACCCCTCGATGACAGTCGCCGCCCAAAGGCTGGCAATAATCGTCTTTATGACGTTAAACAAATACACACTGGTGCGTTTGTATGTTTGTACCTGTACGTACGTACAGGTAAGATACATTGCACGGGCCAAGATCAATTACCTGATAACAATCTCGGTGATGTCACAGCCTGGTACCAAAAGCGCTGCTTCGTTTCTTATCACCTCAACGGAGGCAAGAAACGATGTAACGTATGACATAATTACGTACATGTATGTATGCATGTGTGTCTGTGTGCATGTGCCAAATTCTGTATATAAACTCTCAGAACTGGCTCAAAAATCGCTAGTGTTCGCCGAGGATTTGGCTCTCCTATACTTAATCGTATGAAGTGGCAGAACACGCAAAATACTGTTGAAGACCTTCTAGTATGAATATCTCTCAAGACAAGGTGTTCCACATATTTCTTTGGTTTTATTTAAAATTATATGATTATTTACCATACTTTATCATCTTGATTAGTTTTTCATTTCAAGAAATAATGCCTTTAAATTTCATATTGTCTAATATTTTGTCAGCAGCTAACAAATTTCCTACAGTCATAACATACCACTAACACAAATCAATTTACAGAGAATTAATGTGACCATTAAAATTCATAATTCTTTTTCTCGAAAACCTACTTTTAGCGAGGCTTGCTGCGCTAGAGCTTTTTACACCTCAAAAACTAAAAATAAGAACAAGCCGTTAAAATGATTACAATATTGCTAAATAAATAACTTGCAATATTCGGTGTTCTATTTTTTTTCTTCCATATTTTTAAAGGACATGAGAACATAGATGACAAGTTTAATTTAGCTGTCAATAACAGAAGAAGTCTTTTAAGGCAGATAAAAACTAAGACCAAGACTACCACGGTATATTGATCTTACTTCTGCTCATCATTACGTTTGAAATATGAAAATTATAAAGTTGGTTAATAATTAGTAATTTTATTTAATATATTTAAGATTTCTAGACAGTCTTTAAAATCATGAACAAAGTATAAACGATAGTTAAAATTTGAATTATTTTTCTTGTTCAAAGTTTAACAGCGAATTTTTATCCGTGAAAGTGTGAGCCCATAGGCATAAGAGTAAAATATTTCTTCCGCGCATCAGCCGCGGTGAGTGTGTATTTTCCAAAGGTGTCAAATTTTGTAACTGCTGCCATTCGAAAACTAACTGACCGATTTCGCTCAAATTTGTTGAGGTCGAGGTGGTGTTGAGAAGAAAAATAACAAGTCGATGTACTTTGATTGAGAGTTAAACGTGTAATAACAACAAGAACAAAAATAATGAATCTAATTATAAGAGCCGAAGAATATGATATTGTAAATCAGTGTTGCCTTATATGAGTGGCAGTTCTCATTATAAGAGCGGATGAATATAATAATGTGAATCAGTATTGCCTTACGAGCGATTGAGTCTACGAGTGAGTGGTAGAGTGTGCGCGAGTGGTGAGGGGCAGGGAATTGGACTATAGTCCAATAAAATTCAATACTAAACAAGTCCTTAATAGTTTCTATCATACAAATTTCAAGCTAAAATCTTCCAATTTACGTGAATTATAATGATGACAACATGGTGGGTTTGCAAAACTTTGAGAACCATCCCTCCGAAACTATCAAATGAATTAAAAATTTTTAACACGAATAAGTCACCCATGAAAGCCTATCTGATTACTCCAAGTCTCACCGCCGTAGATCAAACAGCGGAAGCTTCACAAATTTTTAAAAAATCCCAAAATGAGCAAAAAGTGGTAATAGCTTTGATTATATAGTACTGGACAAGTGAAGCTCAATAAGACCAATGTACTTTTTAATGTTAAGACATTTCTGCGAAAAAGTATGCAACCTTAGCGTACCACCAGCGTATTTTCGACGTTTTGCTTCTTGAGTTCACCAATATAGAATAAATCTGATAAAGAAATCCCTTAAATTCACAAGGATAACGTACATAAATACAAAGCAAAATACATTAAAAGGTATACTCAGGTTACCTATTTAGCGCCGGAATGTCTAACCAGAAATCATCTTTCTTTACTGGTCCAGTAATATACATCTAGACAAAGGGAAATGTATATATTGCGAGCAATATGGTCTGGTTAGCTTTGACAGTGCTAAATAGCAACCAGAGAGTACTTTTGAAGTATTTTGCTTTGTGTTTATGTACACTATTCTTGTGAATTTAAGGGATGTCTTTATCAGATGTTTCTAAATTGGTGAACTCAAGCAAAATGTTGAAAATAAGCAGAAGGTACGCTAGGGTTGCCTACTTTTTTCCGGCATGTCTTAACATTAAAAAGTACATTGGTCTTATGGTGCTTTACTGGTCCAGTACTATATAGCTAAAGGGTAGAATAGAAAACGTTTCTTCTGCAATAGCCAACAAGAAGGATTTTCCTCATATATTTCGTCTATTTCTTTGATAAAAATTTTGTGATTTTTGCCCAAGCCTGAATGATATTCAATTTATTGATTAATAATGGAAAAATAAATACATTAGTAAAAAATTGATTAGTCAAACTAATCGATATGGTGATTTTAGTAGGGTTTTTATCACTTTGTGCAAAAACAGTAAAAAGGGGTAAAGAAGTTACTTTCTTGCAACACTTGTTTATAAATTCCATTTTATACACAGGAAAAAATTTTAAAACCATTCAGGACTAATGTATAAAGTACTTACTTTATATATCAGTCTTCACTTTATACACTGCCTTTGACACATGCGTCATTTTATACACTGGTTTTACTACTGCACCTAGCCTCCATCGTCATTGTCTTTCATTTTTTAATTAATAAAAATATTTTTTTTATAAAAGTTTCTTCAATATGGCGATTTGATCTTTTAACTTCACCATAGATATGCCAGCACCATAGCCAATATGTCACAAGGTTTTGTTGAAAGGATAGAGATAGTTTATGTTAACATGTTTATCATTTGCAAAAATAAATTTTTTTTAAGAGGGAGGTGTTGCAAAAAATAGTGGAAGACACACATATATATGTATAGTAGGGGATAGATATTCAGGTGATATGCATCACTTGCATTTGGTTTGTGCTGCAAAAACCACACTCGGATCAAAATCACCTACTTTATACATTTGTTTCACAGATGACTTATTCAAATTATGGTACATTCCAACCAGTGGTGATGATTGTATCAGTAAACTCGCTGGTAGGTTGTGTGGCCAGTCTCTACATTACGTAGGGCAAACACACTTTTTGAATCACAGGCTATTAATACACCACCACTAGTCTAATTTTATTACTGAGCTAGACTCACACATACACGAGGTTATTGTAAACGTGCGCATGAGCCTACATATGCGCCCTACGCAAATAATTAAATTTTTGAAAAAAAAATGAATCTGATTGGGTGTAGGGACATAAAACATAATAGAACTAAAATGTTGTAAACAAATTTTCCAAGTTTTATAATAGTAATTATTTTACAGAGTAAAATTATAAATAACGTGCTCATGCTTAAAATGCTCAAGCACGCTTGACATTTGCTCAGCATGTCAGAGCTTTTTTAATATTTCTTTTTAAAACAAGATGTTATCAGTTACATACTTGCAAGTTGCAACAATTACATGCTTTATCAGTCTTGATATTCCTTGAGTTGTTAAGCAAAGATAAAATTTAGATTGGATAGTGTACTCACTAGAGAACATAATATAGTACGTGAAACAGCCATGTGAGTGTGTTAGATCACAAACATGTGTTAATCTTATTATAAATATTTATTTTGAAAACTGATTTTTTGTAAACTTATTCATTTGTTTAAGCCAGAAACCAGAACTATTGAAAATGGTCATAAGTTCTTAAGCATATGCTCATTATTGAGCGTATGCTTTAAAATATCAATCATTTATAATTTCAAACATTTGTTGAACAAATGCTCTTTACCATCACTAATTACATTTTGTTTTAAGAGGAAATGCTAAAAATGCTCTAGTAAGCTGATTGATCCAAATAATAAATGCTTGCGCATTTTAAACCAGAGCACGTACTGAGAAAATTCCTGAGCATACTAAGCATTTTCTCATCAATAATAAATGCTCGAGTATTTACGATCACTATTTATTATTCATTTGCTTAAGCCAGAAATCAGAACCGCTGAAAATGCTCATAAGTTTTCAAGCACTTGCTCATTTTAGAATATATGCTTTAAATGTCGAGCATTTAAAAAAAAAAATCAAATGCTATTTACTGTCATTAGTGGCAACCACACACATCCTACTCACTACATAAAAAAGAATTAAGCTATCCAATGCTGCTACTCGAATGAATGCAGCAATAATTCACAAAATAACTTACAATAGAGTTAAACTGAACCTGAAATATATGCATAGCCAAATACTTACATCTGTAACTATGGTCACATGATTGTGTTACAAAAGTAGCTTTTATTATACATATAAGATAGTATATCAGGGCTAAGCAGGACTCGAGTCACAAATTCAACTAAAATGTCGAGTTGAGTCCTCTTTTTTATATGATTTTTTATACACCTTTATTTAACTCACTCCAGTTATTTTTTTGTTTAAATATCATTCCGTAGCTATTAGAGATGTCGGTTGACCGAGAACTAATTCATTTGAACTAATCTTTTGAAAGACCTAAATGAACGAGACCGAAAGATGATAATGAACTAGTTCATTTTGAACTAAAAGATATTATCAAATCAAAGTTATATTGTATAGACATACAAGCTAGTTCACTCTTATACGTCACAGCATTGTGTTAATCACGATGGTGGAATTTCTTATCAATCAACAAAAAACGAAACGAAATAGTAAGCGTTTTTGGGGAATGAATGACTTCTTTTATACGCAAGTATATCTATATATAATTTAGTATATCTATATATATACAAATTATATATAGATACTCCATTGTAAAAGAAGTCATTTCATTCCTTGAAAGCGCTTTCTATGTCTGAAAGTAACTACGTATAGAAAATGTATACGAATCAGCTCTTTATATGAAATAATACATACTTAAAGGTTGATTCATGCAGCTCATTTCGTTCATTTTGAACTTGTTCACTGAACTAGTTAATTCAAAAGACCGAGACCTGTTGAACTAAATCCACCAAATGAACTAAAACGCGCATCTCTATTGAAAATAAGACGAAATTTTTTTAATTGGCCCTACTTTCCTTGATTAAACGTCAATACTAAGACTAATTTTGGGGACTAAAACAGAGGTCAAGGGAAGGTCGGATAGTGGAGGGAAATTAAAGCTCGTCAGAAGCTGGTGAAGCCCTCGCCAGAATAAATTGAAAAACTTCATAATTAACCAAAACAACGAAATAATCCGACCTATTTTCATTTGAAGAAAAAATGCAAGTACCTCGAGTCTCCCTGTAAGTTTTTTCCAAGTTTTAAACGAGAGAGGCGACGGAGAGGGTGAGGCAGACGGTCAAATTATTCTTTATTGTAAATTCCGTACAGAGCCGAATTGCGTAAGTCCGATTTACAAAATCCATCGGATGCTTTTTTAACCATCATCCAAAGCATCTATCCACACGTCATCTTATCGTACTGTAAGATATATTTCGCATATTATTACACCATATAATATGCGAGGACACAGTTATGTTTGCCGACTACCGCATATTTACGAATCATATTTACTGCGACAGTAAAACGTTAATAACGAATCGTTTATTTCTATCTTTCCCTCAGAACCATCGAAGTTAGCCGCGAAAGATGCATCCACTTGGTCCAGTTAAATATTTTACAGTCATCGTACGAATTAATTTCATCAGCTACCTAACAAGCGACTGATTAGGGAGATACCAGATACCTAGTACCTACCTTTTTTGCCTTTCATACTTTTCATCTACTCGGTCACTCCATATTTCGAAGCACTTCACTGGTCATCCATTAATTAGTGGTGTTATAAGAATCGAATAAATTACTTATCGACAGTTGTCCTTATCAATCATAATCGATTGAGTATCGACAACATATTCAGCCTATTCGCTATTGCTAAAAACTTATCAAATTTTTACATTTGTTTTCTGAAATTTTTTCTTTCTCGGAAAATTTTGTCTGTAAAACGTGCGAATTCAGCTTATTTAGATGTATCAACAACGGGGTATCAATCGTATCGATACCCGCTAAGGTGCTCCTTATCAATTATTAATCGATTAAAAAGAATCGTTCAACTTCACTATCTCTTAACGCGTATTCATCAAAGAATTTTCACCATCTTCACTGGTACCTACTTCATTTTCTCAACCTAAGCCTCGCTAGATCACTTCTATTCTTATCATCTAATGCCAAACGCTAAGAAGCTAAACGGATAATCTTAGCTTACACTTTTGTAAAAATATTTTTGTAACTCTATTCCAAAAAGGAGTCATTCGAATCGATTTGGTTAGCAAAGGAAGAGATTTCGAAATTTACTTGAAAGAGAGTGAAAAAAATTTCATTTCTTTACCTCGTGTGGAAATGAATTTTTTCTCAATTACCTACGGTTTTATTTATTTCTTCACCGCTTCCTGTTCACGTAATTATTCAATTCTATTGATAAGGGATGTTGATGTAGTGGTAGGAGTTTATGATAAGTTGGTTTTACGTCACAAGGACGAATAAAATATATCTGTTGTCTGAATTTTTCCGTTTTTCGCGTTTTGATCCGAAATTAATTTTCGATTTTTGAAATGAGGTTTCGATGTTCGAAATAATATTTCGAGTTTTGAAATTAAATTTCGATTTTTGAAATCAATTTCAATGAAAACAAATTATTAAATTCGAGGTCCAGTGAAAAAAACTTTGCTCCTGCTACCATGTAGTGGTAGGAGTTTATGATAAGTTGGTTTTACGTCACAAGGACGAATAAAATATATCTGTTGTCACACACCTTAGCTCGCGCCTGGTTGTAAGACAACTGTCTTAGTGTCGCCTCAGCCCAGTATCTCCAGTCATGTCGAGTCCTGTGCACATCACTGATGCGCACAGGAATTGTGGGCGTAGCCATGACAGTTGAATCATCATTAGTCATTACCTATATCAGTGATCAGGAACTTCAAAAAATTCATTGTAAACAGAAATAACTCTATTTTGTAGAAATCGTGTTACTTATGTAAAGTAAGCCATTATGTATCTCCCCATAGTGGACCCTTCGCTAAAGGTGCGTTTACACCAAATGAATATTCGCGATTTGTTCGATCCTTTCCTGCATTTACAAGGTTTACCGGATATTCGTTGCTGTTGTTACGGTAGAAAATATCGTTCGTTCTTATTGGTTTGTTCTTTAGTTGGTTTACACCAAACAAGCAGAAAAACGTTCGTTGTTTGCTTTAGTGTTTAGTTCAAACGCTGCTTAAGAGACAATGGATCCAGGTGAAATGGTCGGGAAAACCATATTTAATCTCTGAAAAGGGGACAGGCAGGCTCATTATTGCCCCCCTCTATGACAATCCGGAAAACTCTGAAATAATAGGACCTTCGACTGAGCTATTGTATGATAATTTTCATGAAAGTACTGACTTAATGTCAAAAGTTCAGCGCAATATGCAAAGAACTATTGCTAAATCCAAAAGTAACTATTAATCACCCAAATAACTACTTATTAATAGGTATTGACTACTGTACCTGTAATAAAATTCCATACTTACATGCAATATTTTTTTTGCTTCATTTCCATTTTCCTCTCACTAAAGGACTTCTCCTAATAGTGGAAAAAAATGTATGGTTACGTCGGTGTCCGTCATCAGAGTATTATTATTATTATTATTACGGGATTATTATTTATTTTTTATGAATAAATAAATGTTACTAATACAGGCTGAGTAAAATATTCCTTCTATAATCAGAAGTCTCTGTAAAATGACTAGTCGTTAGCTTATTCTGCATTCAATCACTAAGAAAACGAATAATTTCTAACACCGAGATTCAGAACTGCGGTCTATATTTTGGAAGATTATTTTCCGGAAAAAAAAAGAAGAAATAAAGTACTTTTAAAATTGCTTTTATGACTGAACTTTGAGCTGGGAGCCAGATATTTCAAAAAATTAAATTAGGAAATTTTCTCCTCTAAATTTCGTTTGTGGTCTGGTAAAGTGCTACTGGCTGATATAAGTCGATCCAATCCAATGTTTTCACGTCGAAAATTCGAATCCGTTGTTCACGAATTACCTACCTTCATGCTAATAGTTTCATTTATTCCTTCAATTTACAGAAATTTGTACAGCATTCTTCAAAATAAATGAGAAATTATTGTAAAGTTGATCGGATAATCAGAATTGAAACTAGGAAAATTCGGTACAGAAGAAAAAAAACTCATTCGATTTTAATGAGTATTCCTAACCGATGAATTTTATTAGTGTTACCCGCTACAGATTATAAATAATATATTCGTCAGTGTGATCTTTTTTATTGAGTAAGTACTTTCGAATATTGTTTTTTTGTTTGTTTTTCCTCCTATTAACTTATTCAGACTTTTCAAGCAGAGAGAAAAACGATTATATAAATACGCGAAGATGCTTTGACATTCAGCTGCGCATATTCAGGCTAATTAACTCAATATTATGCAGCCCGTTAATAGGTATTAATTTATTTTCAGTGTCAAGGAGGAGGCCTGATTGGGCTCTATGTACCAACCATCAAATGTATCCCTCACCAAGTTAATTAAATAGATATTTTTTAAATATTTCGTTAGATCTCAAATAATAATATTGGTTTTTTTTTTGTGTTGCGTTTTTCATGCACTTATAGGTTTTCGAAGGAAATCTACATATTAGAATCGACGTGGTATTGAGACCCACGGTCGGGGTACGTTTGCTTTTCATCTCACGACCCCAGGAAACTTACCTTTGGCACCATCAGCTGAAATTCCGATACATAATATAAATAGGCTACTTACGCACATTTCGATTTAACTCTTTGATTTTAATCGGCTCATCGGATAATACGTTGAAATGATCGAGAAAATCTTTAACTATTGCTAATAAAGGTAGATAATTCCAGATGAAATAAAAAAACTGAGTAGAAAGTAGCTGGTTTGGTGTTATTGTATTCGCTTAGCGATCGTTTAAAAACTTTCGAACGTATTTTATAACAACGCAATACCTACAATTCATTTAGAACTTCCTTGACACTTCATTAACGAAATTTTTACGCTGCATTCTGGTAAAATATACTTTTGATAATTTCATTTTTTTATTGTAGTATGTGTTGCGAGTGTAATTCAATACTTTTAAATTACCTCAACAAATAAGATAATTTCTGAATATTATCTTTATTAATATTTCACTTCAATTATTACAAACACTTTAGAATTATACTTATTACTATTTCTTAATACTAATGAAACCTAATGTCCATAACAACTAGTATGGACCCTAACGTCTCTGCTAGACTTCAGGTTTAGGAATGAACATGTCTTCGAAATGAAGATATTACATTACTTTCGTTTCCTTTGTTTCAATCAAATATGGCTGACCAAAAAGGTGGCGTGACATAGAACATCCGCCAAATATGATGACACATAAATGTCAGCATATCTGGTGGTGTCTGATCGTGAGAAGCTAGGTGAAATATAGACAGCTATTATTCCGAGAATTAGGAATAATAGTTGTCTATAATTTGTTCGACACGTTTTTGTAGACGAACTGAATCGTCTGCAAAAACGGGACGGAACAGTATGTATTTATTAATTTTATTTATTTATTTAGTTTGTTTTGGTTAAGAAAACGTACATTTTCTAGCGAGGCTCGTTGTGCTAGACTTTTTCATATTCATTTGGCACTAGCTGCTCGAGTTCTGTGGCCAAGGGCGGGCTTATTGGCAGTTTTAAAAAGTAACAAAAAACCTGCTATTAAAATTCTTGAATGTTTAAATGAGTTCAGTCAAATTATAAGGTCGATGATGAGGGAATGTGAGGTATCAAAACAATGATATCTGTACAGGTTAGGAAACTGCCAGATGTCCGAAGGAAGGTAGGTTAAGTTTGGAGTGAAGGGAGTTGAATGGAGGACAGGATATGAGGAGATGCGACACACTAAGAGAAGACAAACCTTGAGAGCATAGAGATCAATTCCGGGAGGTAGCAGTTTTTTCTGTCATCTAACGTGAGGAACTTCTTCACTTTGAAAGAGTTTGATAGAGGCTATCGAGTGGCCGAGTCCACTTTTTCATTTCAAAAAATACCAGAATGACTTGACACCCGAACAAAGGAAATTAATTGAGATTGGGGTTTTATGTAGGTAACTTATTGGAGAAAGAGAAGGAGAAGGATTCGTTGGAGAATGGAACTTTGGAAGTAAATGTTGAAATTGGAGGGCAGTGCACTAAGGGAGTCCGAAAGAACAATAAAAGCAGATGGTTGTATTGAGTACAGAATTTATTGAAATAGCAGTGGTTTCTGCTGTTTAAACACTTCAGCAGCTGGATTTAGTTTAAATATGGGAAGTTTGTCATCGTCTGAAAAAGCCTTGTTACTATAGTAGGAGACTTGGATCCATCAGTGTATAGTAAGGAATTAAAAGGAAGACGGAAGGTCTGAAAGAAATTCATTCGGAGAAATGTTTATGGATAATTACTGGGCGTTGAAGCTTTTCGGTATTTGACTAGTAGTATGTCGTGGGTAGGGTTTTCAGTCGGCTAGGTGCTGGTCGGGAAATGTAAAGGACATAGAGAAAAATTGAAATTCTGTGGGTCCAGTTTCTAGATCATTCCCGAATATTTCGAAGATGTATTTTTTGAGCCAAGAAGTTGAATTAATGATGTTTGTCACTCTTCTCGCAAGATGTAATATTATAAATGGGAATGGTCGAGTCGAGGGCACCAATTCAGCAATAATACTGTAAAATAAAACAAGAAAAAACGACAATATTTACAATTTTCATTGTATACACTCTATCTTTTCAAACTTTTTATAGTTCATGTTATGTAGACAACATTAGAGCCTCACGTAAATTTGCGTAAAATCTAGACTAGATATGTTGCTTTTTCTCTCGGTTAAGAAAGAAATCGGTGTAAGTTGTTTTTGTTATATTATTTTTTTTTTTTTCATGGAAGTAAGATTTTAACTTTGGAAATTCATCGGAAAACTGTTTTACAGTTGAAGAGACGAATTATTTTGCGAAAAAGTTTGACGTTTTCTGAATTTCTGATACGGCATCTAAAATAATGTACATATATATATATATCTACTTATATGAACCCATGACATACGTTTCATTTACTGACCATATAAATACGTTTGCCATAATTTTACGTGATTATTAAAAACCCTAAATCAGAAGAGAAAAGAAAACAAGTTTTTATTTGTGAACCCATATACACACCGAGTTAAACAGTATTGTCAAGGTACTTCTTAGTACGTCCAACTAATGCGTAAATTATCATCAACAGATAGAATTAAAAATTCTTCTCTGTGGCCTATCCTCACGTTTAATTCTAAAGAAGAATTACCAGGCACATTAGGTTATAATTTGCTGTTGAATTTTCTATATTTACATGCAGGAATGTACAATAGTAGCGGCTGCTGGTACGTGATAAGCTTAAAAATTGGCAACCAATATGGCGCACAATTATTCGGGTAAAGTTCATCTAACCTATACAGGAAAGCCTAAGCTTCTAATTGGATGGAGAGGGCTAACTAGGGGGAGGTAAATAAATTTAATCGTCGGTATCGTAATTTTAGATATTGAGAATAGATTCTTTAATTATTGCAGTAGGTACTTAAATTTAATAGTAAAATTACGATTCCCAATATAGTATATCATTTTTCATAGTTGTAAGAAGAAAAAAACTCTTGCCCAGGAAGCTTCGCAGGAAGAAGTAGATTTTCTTTGTTTAAAAATCACTTGTATCACCAACATTTGTCTAATACCTAAAGTAATATATGAAATATTTATATTTTTTTCAAAAAATTACCATATCACATAAATACGATGCATACGATAAAATAAACTGATTAAATATCATGCTCTCAAAATATTTTATGAATGTGTCGAAAATCATTATTTTTATGTGAAATGAAAAATTAAGTTCAAACAAGCACAATTTTAAGAAATAATTCGATGGTTTTTTTTCCTGCAGTGACGAGAATCGTGGATTATATATTAAATAAAAAACAAAATACATCTATATGACAAAAAAATATACCACGTGGCAAAACAAAGTATAGTGCAGTTCTCTACGTACTGGTTACGAAAATATAAGCAGAGATTTTAGTGTCCGTGTTCAAATTTAGCGTAAGGCAGCGGGTGGGAGGTGGGCCAAAACTGACTTTTTCCTGAGATTGTGTTAGTCTTAGGTTGAAACGATTGGTTTTTCTCGACGAAAGCTAGAAAATTAATTTTCTAGACCATTATCAGAAGGGTAAAAGAGGGGAAATCATAATTAATAGCTAATAAGTTGAGAAAAAATTGACTAATCAAAACCAAAATTGGTGAGTCTGATCGTTTTATGGGAAGTACTCTTTGTACCGAATTTCGTGACTGTTAAAAAGAATTGCAACTCTTATTGAGATAACAAGAAAAATGAGTACCTCCAACAGCCCCAGGGAATGAACCATAATACCAATAGGAACGAAATTTGGAATCGTGTTGGATATACTTCAAATCAATACCTGTACCAAACTTTGTGACTATATCTTGAAGATTACTCCTTTTCAAGCCATTAATCTGCAAAAATTGCAACAAAATCACTCTTATCAGACGTATCGTAGAGCCTATCTGCACCAAAATTGGTACATACTGTCCTTGACTTAAATCACATAAGTAGACGAAATATTAGACCTATCGATTGAAAATTGCGACCTGTACGCTGTTCAATAAAAAATGCATATAAACTGACTTACCGGACGGACTATGCCCTCGATCCAGACCAAAAACAGTAGGGTTCTTCATTAGATGAACCTAAATAAGTGTTTCAAATTTCGAAACCATCCGATCAAAATTACGACTGGAAATGGACTCTACTCAAAAGGGGAGTACATTAAAAAAAAATTTCTAAAAATATTGCCAAAATGCTCAGAAAATTATGAAACGAAACACGTACACACTCCCACTTTTGGGTCCGAATACTCAAGCAATTTTAATATGTACATTTTTGAAAAAAATCCACATAAAAAGTAGGGCTATACCCAAATCGCGGTGTAATAATATGAAATTAAGCAATACTAAAGAAATTGTCAACGTATACACTACAAGACAAAGGCTAAGGGAAGGGGCTCAAAGGGAAAGTAGAGCAAGTTACCTTTCAGTGAATTTTGAGATAAAGCTGGTTCTGGGTGTTGGTCAAAATTATAAGTAGGTACATTTCTCCATACAATAATGAACTATGTTCTAATTTATTGCTCCAATAAAAAAATGGCCGTAATTCGTACGCATTTTCAAAGAACCAAAAACTTTAACCCATTTTTCTCGAAATAAGGTCTTGTGGATTAGGTTCGCTTCTGCTCCGAATCCCACAATCATTAATTTTGCTCAAAATAATTGAATTTTTTCAATAAATTGTAGAATTTTCTGTATTCAATGAAAGTGCTCTTCAGAGTTATGAGATGCTAATGCTAAATTTGTTATTTGTCGTAAATTTATAGTCCTAAAATAACTGGAAATTGAAAAATTCTCGGAAAATGATCAACGCTGGGAAAAACGAACCATTTATTCTACACAAATTCATGTGACGTCAGACATTCCACTGTTTTTTGTCAATTTTATTTGAAATTTTAAGAAAAATATCGAAAAGTGTTTCTTGTTATACAATTTTTCGCCTACAAACTAAGTATCTGATTCTCTTCCCACCCAATCTTGTTTGGCAAGAGCCGATATTAGAAGATTATATAAATTCAAGTGAAATTTGTGATAGGTACCTACTGTTTTCTTGACGTTCTTTTCGATATAGGTCACTAGTTACTTCGATAAAGGTGAGATTTTTCTTACACTGTCAGTGAAAACTCCACGTCTAAAAAAAGTTGATGGTTCACTATCAGTTGCCTCGCGTATCAAACTGGAAGATACGGAGAGAAAGAATTTTTGGTAATTATCGGCTAACATGCACTAGTTGACTACTGTACAGTCGTTGTACACATTTAACCTGCAGGAGCACGGTATAAACTGTGCACCAGCAACTGTATACAGACTATAATTATTATTTATTATGACAATATTTAACTTCAAGAAACTTTGCAATAACCTCAAAGCAACATTTTGAAGAGTAATTTATTGAGTATAGTTTTTCTTCAATTTGAAACACCAGATTTTTTGTGCTCCATTAACTGAATAACTTAAATGTGACAAAATCTAATAAATTGCACAGGTTTGTAAAAAATGGTGGTAAATTTATGTGTTATACAATTGATTTTAAGAAATGATCAAATTCTTTTCAATTTTGCCATGATTTTTAATTATTGTACAGCGGTTCTCGTGCTTCTGTTCTGTGCTGTCATGGCAAAACAGCCCTTGAATTAACCGAATCTAAAATCAACTTTATTTTCAGAAAAAAAACAAAAACAAAAAAAACGAGATACCTGAGTTTTATTTGATAGGAGAAAAAAAGAAGATTTTAACTTAATTCTGAATTCATTCAAAGTTTAAAACATAGCGAATGAAAACTGAAGTCGCATTATCGCTAGTTAAAAATAGACTGGAGTGCGAGTCAAGAGATCGGAGTGAGAAGCACGTCTTTTAGATTAGGCATCGAAAATATTAATTTCTTTGAAAAAATTTGAATTTGTTGATCTACCATCCAATATGCTGCAAAATCAAAATTTGTGGAGTAGTTCATCTTCTGAAATAAATTCAGAGTTTGTACTAAATTCAGACATTGTACTAAATTCAAACATTGTACTAAATTCAGAATATATGTACTAAATTCAGACTCTGTGCTAAATTTAGAGATTGTACTAAATTCAGAGTTTGTACTAAATTCAGACTTTGCACTAAATTCAGACTTTGTACTAAATTCAAAGTTTGTGTTAAATTCAGACTTTGTGCTAAATTCAGAGTATTTACTAAATTCAGAATTAGTACTAAATTCAGACTTTGTACTAAATTCAGAGTTTGTTCTAAATTCAGACTTTGGACTAAATTAAGACTTTTGGAATGGAGACCAAGTAAATGAAAAGGAGATGATCAGATTGAAGCCACAGATATTTTGGTAATGTGAACAAAGAGTTCAGGATACGATTGAAAATGCATTAAATGTATTTAGTTAAGGTAAAACGAAGGCAAGAGTGATATTTATAGTTCAAATTAGTTTACAGGTAATTACTCATTAGGCAAAATCTAAGGTACAGAGTTTAGTTGAATACTTATATTAAAAGTGTCGCGGAGGGTAGTTTAATCAAATTGGTTAAAATTTAATGTGGATATAATTAAGAGTAGGATAACTAATGAGGTTGAAATCTGAAGAAAGTAAAATTACATCGTATTAAAAAGATTAAAGGATAAATGAAAGAAAGCAGAAAGAATTCAGAGAAAAGATGAGGTCATTGAATATTGAACAAAGCAAAAGTAATTCTGAGAAAGGAATGATATCACTAAAAACAAATCAAATCTGTATTTATGACAGAAATAATGGGTAGAATGAGGTAACGATATGATATAGAAATATCCATAGGCTCTGACTCGATGTTTTTTTGTGGAAGGAGTGTCTTAATTTTGTAAATTTAATGATGTTTGTATTAATATAGTAGATATATATATACATACATACCGTACGTTGTTTGTATTAACTAACCGAATGTTTGATGTCTAGAGATTGAATTTGAATCGAAAGATTTTTACATTTCCTCTTAAGCCCCTCCCTTCAACAATTTTACCAAGTCAGTGCCACGGTATATATCGGTTAATGAGGAATTTGGCTCAGTTATGTAGGTTCCTACTATGAATATTTCGATGCGCAACCAACAGCCTAAAAGTAATTCAGTGCGGTGCATATACATACAAACCAGCGACATCTACCGATTACCTGGATTGATATGAAAATGGGCAAGAAAGTCAGAGAGATTTCTCTCTTAGTGTGCTGTAATTATCGAATTTAAACGACAACTCCGAACTGTAAATTTTGAGTTGCTTTGTCCTTTCCATCAGGTGGCTATTTTTACTGGAATACATTGTCTTTTTCTCAGAAGGCTATTGAGTACCAGCCCTGTTAACCTTCTCATCTTAAAGGTACATAGCAAGAAAATTTAGAAAAAAATTATTCATATTAATAATTTAAAATTAAGCATTCATATGGTGTCTTCCCTTAATGTATACATTAACCCGAATCGTGCTTAAATGTGACTCCCAAAAAAAAACCTGATTCGAAGTAATGTCGTCAACGACGAGCAATTTTTTAAATAGACAAAACAGTACGTAGAACTATTGTAAAATACACATAACTGACAACACTCATCGTCCATACCTAAATCACACATCATGCCTACAGTACTTATCGCACGAACTTGAACAGTTCTAATAGGCAAAAAATGCATTTGAAGAGGTCATGCGTAACCGGTTCGTTTATCATTACCCAAGGTAAACATTTTTTTCTTGTTTTAGGATGCCCCAGTAACTTGGGCCAATTATGAAGTAACGGTAATATTTACAACTTATCGTATTATGATTTTATGTAAAATATTTTCGTTCACTAGGGGACCAAGCATAAGCTATAATCATTTTTTTCGTCAAAATAAATTTTAAAAAAGGCTCCTCCATACGTCGTTCTAAATTTTTTAAATCTACAAAATGTATTCTATATGACCTCATCTACGTACACTTGTTAGGCAAATTGGCTAGAAATAAACACTAAGACTGATTTTTTGGTACAAAAATCGACATGAAATTTTCAATTGCGAACTTTTTTTACACTCTAAAACAAACTTAAGAATAGCAATCTGTATATGTACATATATGAAGCCCTCCTAAAGAAAATTGTATAAGTGGTACCCTGATCGATTTTGCATTTTTCAGTGAAATCAGTACTGTGTCAGGTGCCAATGCAATGATGAAAGAAAAAAAAAGACGTAAGTTTCACTGGGGCCATACGGGTTATACTCATGAAGGATTAACGTGTAAACGTAATAATAGTGTGGTTATGTGTGTGCACAACACGTTGCGCATGTACACAACCACGCAACCTACACATCATGTGACACACACAAATGAGAGTTACGATTGTAAGAGTTACAATTACGCAAATCTGACGGTCCTAATTCTCATTGGCCCTTACCATAGACCGAATGCTAAGATGTTCACACAAGAATGAGGGCCCTGGGATTATTTTTTATACTTCAAATATGGTATGAAAAATGGCATTTCGGTATGTACCATTCAGATTTTACTGAGAATAGTACAAGTCCTATCAATTTTCATAAGAAATAATGTATTTTTCAGTACTTTTATGTTGATTATCAGGTTGTATGCGATGTTATTTAAATGTTTTTGGGTGAATTCTATTTTAAAGGTTTTCTACAACGAATAATGGACATATGTTAATCACAAAATATTGAAAATATGTTCTTAATTTTCAATTGTTTCTGTTAAAAAGCAATTTTTTTTGGAAAATCGAGATAGGATCAATCACACACCATTATACTCCCTGAAACTCACCAATTCAAAAGTTATTCATAAGAACCTCTCCGCTCGAAACTTTTAAAAAATGGCACTTATACTTATTATTTTCGAAGAGAAGACTTCAATTATATTTGAATTTTTAATCGTGAAAAATCATTGTCGAATTTTTGATCATTTGAAAAAACTCTTTAGGGATTTTTACAGTAGGTACGATACCTATGAATTTAACTGTTTGGTTCAATTGAGTTTCTTTCTTACATCGTGACACCCTTAAAATTTTTGAAATCTCTCACTATTGCCAGCGTACATTATACATATTTCACTCTTTCATTAAAATACCAAAAATAATACATCGCTTTATCCATAGCACAATGACTATAGTTGCGTGGCCAACATTTTGATAAAGTTGTTATTTCAAAATCAGAATATTCTTCGATGTTTTCTTCAGTATTAAAGAGGAAGACGAGAAAATAAGATTATTTGAAAACGTACTTACGTTCATGGGTTATATTGTTATTTGATACAGACATCTGGCACTAAAAATTATATGTTATTTTTCTCTTGCAAACTGTAGTCATCGAGCTGAGAAAATCTTTGAAAATTTAAGACGAGAAGAAGTTATGTTTGATCCTGGTTTCGAGAGACAGCTTCAGTCTGTTTTGACTCGTAGTAAAATCTACATCGTCTTATGTAATTCGCGCCATATTAAGATAGTATTTTTGGCATATAAGTAATGAAATAAGTAATAAAAATACGGACGTAGTCTGTTGTTAGATATCCATTTACACAGTTTTCTTTTTGTTTGAGTTTAACTTTAAGATACTACTCGACAGAAGTTTCATCAACTTCGAGTGGAGTTCGGAGTTGTGGAATTGTGTCAACAACATCGTGGATAACAAATCTGGTCTCTCATAATATGCCAAAAGTCTTATTATTTTGAAGTTGATTTCATTCTACGTGCATTGTCAATGTTTACGATGCTACGATGATAAATCAGCCGACGTTTACTTTTTTGTGTCGATATTTTTTTTTTCTCAAAAATAATGGGGGTCCGAGACCTTTAGGGCCTCCCTCCTCCTGTATCCACGGTCTTGTGACGCAGTCATGTAAAAGCCATTCATATACCTACAATAACTGGTTCATTCATATATCACGCGATTGTTAAATGAAATACTCGTAAAATTCTGACCTTAAATCTGCATAATTTCTTTGACACACGTGGGTCAAATTTGAGGTACTATTATAGCAGAAAATGTCGCATGACTGTCACAGATGAATCACTATCTAGTCAGGCTGTTGCCATATGTAACCCATTCGTGGCACAAAAGTCAGCGTCACTTGTGTCTTCGATGATGACAAATGAGTGTCACATAGATGTCACTGCAATAACATGATGAAGTAATGTGGACCTATGGACCCGCATATCATGAACCACAAACACGATTTTATTTCAAGCATTAAATAGGTAGATAACTTAAATATGTCAATACTTCACAAAATGTAACAACATTGTATCAATAATGAGACACACGGGTGTTACTTGTCCGAAATGCCACAATTGGGTCGAACAGAATACTTCATGAGGGGGTGTTTTAACGATGACACGAAGATGTCCCAATTTTTCAACATAAATGACGCGTGTGGCACATAATACGACAATGATGCATACAATATTGTAATAACTATAGGTATTTTCCCACTTCTGAGTGATTGGAGGTGTGCCACTCAGTATTGTGCCTCCATTTTGCAGAATGAATATCTATCTAGGTCTCAACTCAACTGACTGTCCATCATAGGGTGAATTTCAAACATCAGGCTTTCTCTACGTGACACATTTCGCCTATCGCCTACATTCTTCTATGATGTTTTATGAAGTGATTAGGTATTTATTTGTTAAAGTAGGTACGCTTTACTAATATTAAATGGCTCAATGCAACATTTATTAATGCATACCGAGTTTCAAGCATAATGCATCTGTAAAAGAGAGAGAAAAGTTCTGAAATCTGCTTCAGACAAAGATAAGTACCTGTATTAGGTCCAAGCCATAACCATAGCTTAATTTCTTGAGGGGAAATGCGGAACTTCAATTAGGAAACTTTAAAAATGTCCAAATATTAAAACAATCTCGTTCTTTTGAAGCAATTCTGACTACGATATTGCAATGGTAGGTACATTGTCCGGTGGTTTCAGCAAAAATTGTTTGTGAAGAGAAATTATTAATTAAAAAATTCAAACTCAGACAATGGAAGAGGATAAGTTATCCAAAATATTATTGTATCGTACGTTGGTTTTAAATTCAAAAAAACCTCATGTAAAACTGTAAACAGGAAAATTACGAAGTTTAAACTCATTCAGATGATTTTTTTTTTCGGATGTTTGGTAAAAAAAATTTCCTAACGTAAGTTAATTGAACTTATTTTGTAAACAAGACGATAAGTATTTGTGTATATAATAGCTCATGATTATATTCCTTCATGCTGCGTAGAAAGACATTCCAATAGGTTTTTTAATTATGCAATCATACGGCGGAGGTATTCACATCTATTTGTTTTCCATTCTTTTTTTTATATTATTTGCGAAGGCGTTCCGAAATTTTTGCTATACCTAATAACTGCATATGACTACTCAACTTAAAAAATCGATACAACTAATGGTAATTAAAT